>JAMPIV010018830.1:367340-427340 GCA_024509875.1 Oreohelix idahoensis
ATGGCCACTGCCCTGGCTAAATTGACAAAATTAGGAAAAATCTACCCGCCAAACAAATATTTCTAGAATGTGTGACTCTTGTATACACACATTGGGATCCTTGCCGGTGTTAGGGAGTTTGTGCACTGTGCTGAGATCCTCCTTGTGTTATCTAAGGGAGGAGATCAGAGCACTGATGGAGTTGTCCGTGTGCAGTGAAGATGGTCCTTGAAACCAAAAAAGTTATCCAAAGCAAGTAATTCAGATAATTAAACTCGACCATCTATGATGGAAGAAGGTCTCCTGTCAAGAAGGTTCGTGACAGAGAAAGCCAAAAGGAAAGCAGTCTGGACTGCTGACTCATCTCTTTCGTCAAGGAAAATCACCAGATTTGGCACTTGTATTGGTCTAACACTCGACAAACATGGGAAAACTGCACTGATGGCAGCAGAAATGTACTGTAAAATATACATCCTGGGGCTGTGAAAATATATGGATGAGAATAGAAAAGAAGAAACTGAACACAGGAGAGACTGAACACAGGAGAGACTGAACACAGGAGAGACTGAACACAGGAGAGACTGAACACAGGAGAGACTGAACACAGGAGAGACTGAACACAGGAGAGACTGAACACAGGAGAGACTGAACACAGGAGAGACTGAACACAGGAGAGACAGTGCTGTCCTCAGAGCACGAGGAAGAGAAGTACACACCATAGTGAAGATGTGCACCTAATGCTGCCTAAAGTACAGAAGGCACTCAGAACGGTCAGCAGTGGGCTGCAGACTAGTATCGGCTGCCTGTATTAAAATACTCAAAACAAGTATTTAGACAAACATCATTCAATGTTAGAGGCTAGAAGACAAAGAAACTACAGAAGAGCTGGGACAAAAAATACATGGAGTGAACCATGTGGAGTAGTTCTGGGAAAAAGAGAATGCCTGCACAAAGCATGGATAACAAGAAAAACCATCAGTGAGTCATAAGAAAGAACAATAAAAAAGCAGACTTAGTTAGAAACAAACACCAGTAATTCTAGAGCCAAAATTTATGATTTAGAACCAAACACAGAAGTAAGAAATGTCAAAAGAGGCAAGAGGAAATGTACTGGTAAGTTGGCAAGTGAGGTGGAAGACACTACAGACACAGGAAATATGAAGGACTTGAATAACAATACAAGGAAGCTAACAGAAACATTAGGGATCGAATGACCTTATGAAGGATAAGAATGGAAAAGGGCTTAGCAATGTAAAGAAACAAAGGAAGAGATGGATGAGCTTTTCAAGGAACTTACTAAAAGACCGCGTGCACAAAATCTATAGACATCCACCCAGGAAAGAAAGAGTTACGTTAACTGTGAAACACCAGATAGGAAGAAGTAAACAAAACCATCAAGCTTCTAAGAGATGGAAAAGCTGCTTTTATGTCATGCCAGCAGAGATCATCAAAGCAGACATTGACACCTTTACAGAGAGAGGAAATACTATAGACTGAAGAAAAGATATCTGTGCATGATGACAATGAAGGGAGATTTGCAAAAGTGCACAAAAAACTACCAGTGCCTGGGAAAATATTAAAACCGTCTTCGTACGCTCTCAGACGTCAACTTGAATATTTTCAAAGAAAGCAGTGGTCAGCTTGAGGCTGTTTGTACGAGTATCTCCTTAGCGTTTTTCCAGGAATGGTTCTTGTTGTGCTTTCTCTGTTCCTCATTTTTTTGGGTACCTGTGAAGCAGAAGTCATTTTATCGGTGCCACAGTTACACTATTGGGTCGCTTATATCTTTAGCTTGTTGAGTAGATGGTGTCCAAATCTGTTGTGGCCCGTGCAGAGTCTGAAGATTACCACTCTTCTGCTGAGCTGGTAATATGCTTTTTTTAAAAAGTGGTCTGGATGCTCTGCATCCCATTTCTTCCTGTATCTGCTTCTGATAAAACTCCTCTTCGGAAGTTATGCTTCTAATAAAGGAAGGCTGAGGTAGCTCTCCGCCTTCCTTTGCCAATCTGTCGGCCTCTTTCGATGCTGGGGATGATGCAATGAGACTGCATCCATTGTATCACAACTCTTTTGAATCGCTGACACAGTTTGTGGAGCATTACTCTAAGGTCATCTAGGTCTTTATTATTCTGGCTCTTCAGCGTTGTGTGATAGTGTAGTGGAGTGGTAGTGGATGAAACTGATGGCCGTTAGTTAACTTAAGTTTTCATCAAAACTGCAACTGTCTTACTTTTGTTTTTCACCTCAAGGATTGATTTGATCAGTCAAAATCTTTCATATAAAAGATGTTTACTCCAGTTGAAAATTTGTTAAAAAGCAATACATATTGGAACATTTAATATACTCTTTGGGTCCAATGTAAAATCTACTTCTGTTCATCTACTTCTTTGGTCTAAGCTTGGGCGGATGTTATTCTTTTTGTGGTTTACCGGAAACTAACTAATGATTGGTCTTTTGGTTAACAGTCAGTTAATTTAATCTCTAAACTAACTAACGACCAATCATAGTTCCAGTTTATGGACTTTCCGGTATATCTTGTATGAAAATCCACACAAGATTTAATTACATCATGGACTCATGAGTACCATGACAAATGATGTCATTGGTTTATGACTAGTGTGTGTACTAACTAGGCTATACAAGTACTTAGTGTATTAGACTAAAGTACTTTCTATCCTAAGGGTGGCGTAGTAAACCACACGGCCACAGTTGCAGTTACTGGCAGTGCGTCTGTGAAGAAAGCAACTTGTCTCTCTGTGCTTTCCTCTGCCATTAGAACCTCTGCTGCAGTGTTCAAGGCCTCTGACTTTGCTCTGAAGTTACTTTAGAATTTTCCTGTTACCACTGACAGCTTTTTTTGTGTGTGTGTACCCGTGTTTAAGCTCAGCAACATTTCTCCCCTCTCCATCTTCTATTGCATTTGTTCCTGATCCTTCTGTGTATGCCTGGGTCCAGATGTTGCTTGGGTAATGTTTCTCTATATATTTTGTAGTTATGGCTTTTCTCTCTGTTGCAGCCTGGCTCTCTTAGTTCCAGGAATGTTTTCTATCAATTCAGGGTAGCGATGTTCTTTCTAAATTGACTGCTTGCGTGCGGCGTAAATGGATTTAGTTGTTGATACTGCATTTAATCTGCTCCCATCTTTGTTATAGTTGATTCAACAAAGTTGCTTTGCTCGAATCTACCACTTCCAAGAATATTTATTATATGGTACATTGGGTGGTTTGTTAGTCTCCTGAGTTTCTGGGCTTGTTGCTTGACCCTACTATCTCTTCTATCCTCCATTGGTTGAAGGTATGTAATCTTTTCGAGTTCTTAAATGGGTGTTGTCTTCATGCCTGCCGTAATGTTTCTCATTGCTTTGTTTTGGGGTCTGTTAATTTTGTCGAAGTTTGACTTAGTAGCGGTTGCACATTCTGCAATGCCATATTCAAGGACTGGCCTCACTCGCCCTGTATAAGGTCATTAGCGCTCTCTCATCTGCTCCCCAAGCTGTTCCAGCACGTCTTTTCATGACTGCTAGTCTTTGCCTTGCCGTCATCCAATTTCTTTCAACCTGTTTCTTCCAAGTCAAACGGTGATCAAAGATAATGTCTAGGTAGTTTGGATTTCATCCAGATAGATTTTTCCCGTTTAGTACTAGTTTGGCTACAAGTAAAGTAGACAGCGAAATCCAAGAAGAACAGTTTGGTTTTAGACGGAACAGTGGAACAAGAGAGGCAATATTTTGCCTAAGAAGATTAGCAGAAAAATATACAGAGGTCCAAAAAAGTATGTATATGTGCTTCATTGACTATAAGAAGGCTTTTGACAGAATCCATCATGAGAAAATAATTGAATGCCTCAAAGACATAGGTATTGATGGAAAAGATATAAGAATACTCAGTAACCTTTATTGGGAGCAAACTGCCACAGTAAGATCGGGAAGGAATTATTCACCATACATAGACATAAAAAGAGGTGTCAGACAAGGTTGTGTGCTGTCCCCCTGCCTATTTAATTTATACACCGAAAAAATTTTCAAACAGATACAGGAAATACCAGGACTGAACATCAGTGGAAGATCAATAAACAACCTTAGATATGCAGATGATACCGTGTTGTTAGCTGAAAGCGAACAGGAGTTACAAGAACTAGTGAAGCAAGTGAACAGTATAAGTCATGAATATGGACTCGACATTAATATTGAGAAAACTAAAACTATGATAATTAGCAAAACAGACGATAAACCCACATTAAAGATAAGCGTAAATGGGAAAATCCTGGAACAAGTCAAGAGCTACGTATATCTTGGTCATATAATAACAGAAAATGGCAGATGTGAAACAGAAATCAAGAAGAGAATAGGAATGGCCAAAGCTACATTCAACAACATGAAACATATACTGACATCCAAACAGTTATCTCATAAATTAAAACTGAGAATCATAAAGTGTTACATATATTCTGCATTTCTGTATGGTGCAGAAACATGGACGATGAATAAGCATTTGGAAGAAAGAATTGAGGCTCTTGAAATGTGGATATATAGAAGAATGGGGCGTATCTCATGGAAAGAGATGAAAACAAATAAGGAGGTCCTAGAAAATCTAGGTATGAAAAGAGAACTAATGAGAGAGGTCAAAGTTCGGCAGCTAAAATACTTTGGCCACATAAAAAGGCATAACACCTTGCAGAAGACCATAACAGAAGGGAGAGTTGAAGGTAAACGTGCAAGGGGAAGACAGCGCTATAAGTGGGAAGATAACATCAAGAGATGGACGGGAAAGAGTCTATCAGAGTGTACCACCAAGACAAGAGACAGAAGACGTTGGAGATCCATTACAGCCAACCTCCGTTGTGGAGATGGCAACTGATGATGACTAGTTTGGAACTCGGTGGTTTATTTGAGAGGGCGAAAACTATGTTTGTTGTCTTCCTTTCATTTATCGTCATTAGCCATGTTTTGGCCAACTCCTCCAGTGATATTAGCGGTTGCTGCGTCTGAATGATTGCCGTAGTGATATACTCTTCAGAGATATACAAGGCTAAGTCATCTGCAAAGGCATTGCGTGTTCTTCTTGGAATATTTTATTATGTCATTTATGCATACAAGGAGCAATGTAGGTAACAGGACACAGAGGTGAATGAGTTGCTTTTTAGCAGATGACCAACATCTAACGTACAAAGATGAAAACTGATTGCACAACCATATAAATGCACTTAATTCAACTTGTGCAAGATACAACATGAAGGTCGGCACATCAAAGAAAGAAACGATGAATATCAACAGATCACCAGGCTCACTTAACATACGTGTCAACATCATCAAGCTTAAACAGGTTCCAGAGTTCAAATACAGAGGAAACGTCTTCACTGAAAATAAAAGCCTTGAGAGAGAAATTAAAACAAGATTTTTTTAAAGCCAGTTTTGTAATACTTACCCAAACATCCGAATATCACTATGGAAACTAAACGACAACTGATAAGTAGTATATTCGTACCAACACACCGTTATCAGTATCAAACATGATCCCTGCCCAGAGCACAAGGGAGGAAAATCACATCTCGTGAGGTGAGATGATAAAGAAAAGCCTTCAATGTTAGCAGGAGAGACAATGAAAAATGATGCCGTCAGTGTGTTCTTTTACAATTCACTCGCAGCAAGACAGTGATGTCATTCTGATGGTTCTTGGTTCGATTCTTCAATGAGCGTATCACTTCTGTAAGTGTTCTGCTGTCTAGTGCCCTCCTTCTCTGCCATACGAGTTCCATCTATTTACCTATGTTTGTTTATTTCTTTACTACCCACAAGCCTCTGGTTTCCTTCATTATTTATTTCAATTTTCACCCATCTGGTTAACCAATGATATCCTGTGTTGTTCGTCATCTACCATCTAATACTCAAGTCTTCATGCGTTATTTGGCTAATAGTTTCTAAGAGGAAAGTTGTGTTAATGAATGAATCCGTAAATGTCTGCGTCGTTCAAGATGACTTTCACTCTGATGATATTCAATAATTGCTTGTATATAATTTCACAATTCACCATTAGCTCGTGTAGAAGTTATATGCCGATTATTGTGTTGGTAACATAATACGTTACTACGTTGTGTAGCTGCCTATGGAGGTCAATCATTGCACAGTTTCTAGCCATAATGGAGAATTTGGAGCTTTTCATGATTCTGTTAGCGGTTTTTTTTTTCTCGTTATTATTCCTTACACGCAAGCGGGTCGTCTGAATGGCTAAGTGGTTAGAACACTTGCCTCTCGCGGCGAAGTTACCGGTTCCGGGATCCAAACCTAGTAATGTCACGCTCCAGTTTATGCAGCAGTAAATGGGAACCTGACTCTGTTCTTGAGTTAGTGAAGGCAAAGGCAGCGAGGAAGGGAACTGATCACCCCACCTCATAAAGATGGACCTAGTACAGTAAAGTCTGTGAAAACACTTCACTCATCTACGGCAACATCTACTATTGTATTACCTTTATTTTGACGACATGTTAGGTAGTCTGCTATCGTATTTTGTCAAGACATGTAAAGCAGTAGGGTTGGTCTAATCATAAAATACCACGTTCCTAGTTGTAAGATACGTAATTTCTTATTGCCGTGTATTTTTACTATCTAATGTTTTTGCTTGTGCCCCATTTCTGCTATGAAAATAGATGTGTTGTCAGCCATACTAAAACTTTTCTTTGATCTCCATGCTGGAAATTGTATTTGTGGTCATTGTGACGTAGAATGTAAATATTGATACAGTAATCTGACAGCCTTTGCTTTCCCATTTAGTGTCTACCATTGGCTAAGCCAAACTACGAAATTTTCTGTTTTTATGACTCACCTTTGAATCCACGCCCTTTTTCTGGGAACATAACAACAGAGTTGTTTACCAACTTTTCGCACCTGCCAGTCTTAACAAGGGAGCGAATCACGTTTGTTTACCTGAGTTTCTCACGCGAGCTGATTTGCCAATTATAGGTCATTAGACAGATGCACGTAGAAATAATGGATTGTTTGAAGAGATACAGGGGCGATAATATTTTCCCGACCACATTTGATGTTCATACGTTTCAGGGGGAGGTAAACGATTGATCTGCGGAAAAAGGACGTAATCTAAGAGAGGCCCGTGCACGGCCAGTCTTCTGATGTCGATCAGCATCGCTGAGTAGAATGAACGAAAAACCTTTGATACGGGAAAACGTAGTTTCCTGATTTATCTGCTATACAGAAGGTGTGAATTGTAACATCTTCTAGTGATAATAACATCACGATCTGTATATATACCGCGCTCTCTCAAATTCAGTTATCAGAAGTTGCTCAGAAATTCTTGGATAATCTAAACACGCCGGACTAGAACCATTCTTCGCTAAATGTGTTAAATTGTCCCGTGGGGATTTCATTTTCCGATTTGTGGTAATAAAATTGTGATTGTTAAAATATGTTAGGTTTACCATTTTTATTCACCATAATTCCCCAGCGTTTAAAACTAGTGAAATAACCTAACGCATAGGTACTTCTTGTCAGTCGTTCAGAGTAATGGAATTTCTAACACCCCATTTTTCATACACAAGAAGATACGGCTTAGCTGACTGAGATTATTAAGCGTGACGGATGAGTGACCGAAAAGAATTCGCATTATATTTCATTGTGTGAAATTAAATAAGTGACTAGAGTGAAAGTTATATGACAAAAGAATAGACGCCGACAAATAGCTAGTAGTGACAGGCGATTTTTGTTAAAATGCGCGTATGGATAAAGTAAATAATAATTGACTTTGTGCGCTGTGCATTTTCTTGCGGGCAATAACGGGGGAGAGCACATACCCTTTTTCCCGACATGCCATAGCGGAAAACTTACGGATGGATAGGATAGTAGCAGTTTTTTTATGTTCTTTTTTCCTAATCAAGCACCTGATCAAAACCAGCAGCCAGCGGTTTAACATTACCAGTACCATTATTATTATTTTGGGTCTTCGATTTTCGGACTAGTTCGGTCCTCTTTCTTCATTCAGTGAAGGATTAATGGTGACGTCTTCGTGGCTACCAGTCCCAAGTTCCTTCGTGAACCGGTTGGGCCCAAGAGACCAATAAACATTAAGAGTAAATCGTAACTGGACTGTACATTACCCAGAATTATTTATCAAATTTTCCAGCCCACTGGGCATACGAAAGAACATATATTCCTGACGTTTGACAGCTGTAGCAACGGAGTGATCCAGAAAACTACGCTGTTTCAAAATCGGCACTCACCATAACAGCCAGCCGAAAGGATTTACCATCACCATCAGTTTTACATATTGTAACATTTGTCTTAGCAACAATATGTTTAGCAATACAGGAATTACTTTTCTCCTTTTGCAACTGTGAACGTCCCGAGCATGTCTTGCTTCAGTAACTATTTGCGGTGACACATGATTCATCCAAGAAAAATTAAACCACTAAATTTGTCGTCCACCTTGTAATTATTATTCGATATATAGGCTGGACTGGTGCCATATTTGGGCAACCCACCTGACAGTATAGGCTCAGACTATTGTAATTTTTTTCAAGGGATACCAACACCATTATTAGGTAAGCAAGAGTGTTTGTGGCCACATATGACAGAGTGAGAGATAGAGAAAGTGAATATTTTCCTTTGTTACAATCATTTTACTAACTTCTTTTTTTATTTCGCTAAACTGAGTACTTTACTGAGTAGTAATTTAGTGGGGAACTTGTTCTTCATAGTCTATTCTGTAACGTAGTGCTTATCTTTGACCTTTGGGTTATTAACTTATTTTGGGATCTTTTCTCAACAAAGGGAGGGCACGTATTCGGTTATTTTCATATATCTGTAAACATGATTTATTTGATTTCTCTATATGTTTTGATGTTGTAAAAAGTTTAAATGATAATAAACAACAAAAATAACTTAAGTGTGTGTCAGACCCATACCCAATTAACCATAGTTTTTCACGTTTTGTGTCTTGTTGTCACAAAGTTGTGAGTGTTTGTGTTTAGTTAAACTTATCTTTATGGAGATAAGGGGTTGGAAGAGTGTCTTACACTACAATATAGTCGTATAGATAGGCTGGACTAGAGAAACTATTCAGTCCAGAGACAACTTTTATCTCCTTAACTATTCACTCGTGAAATCTATTTCTTACACCTTTATTCTCACATATTTACCAATATCATCTCTGCTCAGACGGGACCATAAATATCTTCTAACCTATCTAAAAATATACGACAGTCATAAGGGTGATTAGATGTAGGTCTCGTACAGATACAAGATAACAGGTATGATGAAAAGTCCATAGTTCAAAAATGTGTCCAGAAATAGCTCTAAGATAAGTTTAGACTCGTAGTAAGACGAGTGTAACTCCTGATAGACGAGCATAGAAGGTTCAGAGTAGACAACTGCTGCAATCTTAAGGAAAAATGGAATGATCTGCACAAAGTTTTACCTCCGCCACAGCCATTCAAGAACCAGGGCGAAAGACCAGATGAAAGATAGATAAATCCATCAATATGAATTGCCTCAAGACGATACCCATACCTGACATGTTAGTCATGGATTAAGTTAGGATGAGGTTAATGAGGTCGGAGGGGTTAAGACGTACAGTGACCGCCTCGAATTCTAGAGGTACCGGCTTCGATTCCCAGTTGAGAAAATATATGTTATGGAAAATTATTTTCAGAACCAGTGGCCCTAATGATGTCATACTCCCCCATGGTCTCCTGGGTAGTGAGATCGGATGCCAAGCCTTCTTAGATAAGGGCGAAAAAATAGCATGTCTTGTATGCAAGTTGTGCACGTTAAAAAATCCCACGGAGGTTGGAAATCGTAAAGAGTAGACCTATCAGGACGCTGCCTTGGCAACATGTTAGCAAAAATTAGAAACTTACCCATGACAAAACTATTTATAGAATATACACACATTGGGATTCTCGCCGGTGCTACGGAGTTCGTGCACTGTGGTGAGATCTTCCTTGTGTGATCTAAGGGAGGAGATCGGAGCACTGATGGAGTTGTTCGTGTGCAATGAAGATAGTCCTTTAAAACTATGACGAAACGTGGCGACCTCTATCGATCTTTGGTTTTCTCCGGCAGTATTGGTACATTTGTGGTACTGATTCTTATTAGGTGCTGTCAATTATCGCACTTTTCTTTCTTTCTTTATTTGTCTGCTAAGTAGCAGATATGTGATTTTATCAAATCATCCGGTAGGTGATAACTATCACAGCTGTGACACTCCTTGCAGATATGTCACCGGTTTGTTACCTGGTCATCCCAGCCTACGAAGAGCTGAGATAAGATAGTCGCCGGCGCATTTAGAGTGAACCGCTGATAGGACGACATCACCGTCTGTGTGACACGGGTGGGCAGACAAATGTGATGTAATTGCTTCCGGTCCTTGGTTAAAAAGTAATCATGGATGTATTACATTTTAGGCAATATGAGTCTACAAATATGTGTGAGAGTGTGTACAAGGCATCAGAACGAACGAACGAACTTTTTTTTCGACGGGTAAAGAATTGGGCGCGCAGGCCCGTCTAACATTCTGCCCTTCCACTCTCATTAATCTTGCATACTATATCCTTTCATTCCCACAGGATGCTTTAAGCATTAATTTAAAGGCATGCAACATTATAAAGTTACCATAACAGCATTCATTTACAGTATGCATTCATAATAAACAAATTAGTATTTTGTTTTAAAAAACAAACAAGCTAGTAATTGGCGGAAAAAAGTAATAATAAAATAAAAATAAATTAAGCAATAAATAAAAATAAATAAATTCTGTATACCGACACTCACTCATGCGGTCAATCCGTCTACAATTAATCTGTATTTTTGAATGTGTCATCAATCATCAATACAAAAATTACATAAACACTTATGTCCATACATTCTTGGTGGAAAATGAAATAATAATAATAACACTTTCTTACGCACTTCTGTGGCAGGAAAAGTCTTTGAGCAGTAAAAAAAAAAAATTCACATTTCTAAAGTACAGTGGTATGCGGGTACATTCTCACGACTCACATTTATAAAGTACAGTATTATGTGGGTACATTCTCACATACATTACATTATATAATAATACTTTAAAGTGAATATAATAATAATATTACATGGATATAAAACAAATTATTCACAAAAACGAGCGGAAGAGGAAAAGAAATGTTGACCTATGGATGAGATGTTGACAGGCAAATGCTGTTTCTATGGGGGTAGATAATCAGTGTTGAGGAAGTGTTTTGAAAAGTGCTTTGTTAAAAGAATATTGTGTAGGTAGGCTTTTTAGGTGGTGTGGAAGGCTGTTCCATAAGTAGGCACCAGAGTAGGCTAGACTCTTTTTGAACAGGTCGATCCTAGGTTTGGGCAGACGTAACTGATGTAATTGTTGTCCCTCTCTTCTACTGGTTTGAAACAATGATCGTAGGTACGACGGGGCATTGTTAGATAGAATTGTGTGAGTCAGCTTGGCTTTCTTGTAGAGAAGACGTTTATTTAGCGACAGTATTTTGGGTTCTTTTCCTGTCCTTGTGTGTGGTGTCGTGCGATTATCGGTGATCAGACGTACTGCTGTCTTTTGCAGGGAGTGCAGTCTCTTCGAGGTGGAAGCAGGGCAACAATCCCATAGTGTAGAGCAGTAATCTAGATGTGTCTGTATATGTGAGGTGTAGAATAATAGTCTTGTGTCTGCGTCTAAGAAGTGTTTTATTTTGGCTAGCTGGTATGTCTTTTGAGCTAAGATATCCATATATGGTAATACGTGACCTTTGCAGGCACGCACCTTATTTCACGGGGGACTATTTTGAAATATCACAGCCTATCCTGCAGGATTTGAAATGATTGGATCTTTCTGATTAGATTCATAACATCACTGGAGGGAATATAGGCTGACAGTTTCACAGCTTTATTTCTCTGTGATTTGCACGCTCGCCAAGACACCAGACCTTCGCCAGAGTGAAGAACTAGATTCATAATTCCTAATTCTTATCTGGACCTTTTATTGGAGAACCAGATACGACTTATAAAGCACAGGAAATCTTTTTCAAATTTTAATAAGGAAATCCGGGACTAGGAAATTGAAGAAACACGGAGTCAGTAGGGCCAATCTATTGTAAAATTAAAAGAAATCCCAGACATGTGTAAGAGAAAGATTCATCTCTTTTATTCATCTGTGCGACAAGTCTGTAACCAGGATTGGCGTAAGTTGGATTTACATTTCATATTTTATTACTAACATGTGAACTAACATATTTATGTATATATTACCATGTGAATTTTATTGTGTGAAACTCGCTATTGGATGTCAAAGTCATATGAGGCTGGTAACATCAGCGTATAGAATGATGATTCATGAACCACCACTGCACGGACTGGTGATTGCTTTATTGATAGTTTCGTAAAGAGAACTAAAAGCATAAAGTAGTTCCAGGTTCCCTATGGAGCAGGGAGGGAAAGATGAAAAGAAATTATGTTTATTCTAAGCATAAGACTTACATTTTCAAAGCAGTGTAAATGTCCCTATAAAGATATTCACTTTAAAATTAATGTGAGTTTCCACGCTTTAAACCAACGTAATTGTCCATGTGAAAATATTCATTTTAATTAATAGAAGTTTCAAACTTTTCCTTAAGTGTAAATATAAATGAAACACGAATGAATTTATATTTTGAACACTTTTCAAACAGCGGAGATGTAAATGTAAAACATATTATATCTGTACGTTTAGCTTTTTCATTTAAATGTAATGTAAAGCTAAAGCTATTCCGTTTAAATGTAAAGGAAGTTTTATCCCGAGGGATTAAATTTAATTCTCATCGAGGGTAAACTCTGAGTTAAGTGGGATGGTGAAATAGAAGAGAGAGGGGGGGACACATAACTATGTGACAGAGAACGCCATACTCAGAAGAGCGTTCTTTTTCATTTTTCTGTCAGTTATTGGTGGCACCAGTAGAACGTACTATTTCTGGAACAAGACGGGATCAGTGGCCTACGCTTTAAGACACAGGACACACTCTGTAGACTTTCCTTGAAGATTCTGGGAGACGAGCTACACCCGACAACCTTGACCAGAGACGAGTGATTAGTGTGAAAATACAGAACCGTCATTGGCAGCTAAGTTCAAATATATGCTGCCATCTGAACTTTCTTACACTTTTTGCAATCCCCAAATACGAGGATGATAGCTTTTCTTTATCCATAACTATTCAAATTATTTTCAAACTGTTACAACTAAAGTGATTATTAAATTTTGTTATTTGTAATGTTACAAAATTAACTTCGATTTTATCATTTTAAAGTTACTGCATGTTTGTCTCAGTCAATTACTACACACATTCTAGACAGGGCTGTACTTGAATAAGAGAATTCCACTGAGTAAATCAGGGGTAGGGGCTCAACGAGCTGATAAATAAGTGTTTAAATTCTTCACAAAAGTGGTCGGCAGGTTACATAATTAACGTGCTTAGCGACAGCCAGCATTATTTTAGCTTATCTGAATTTCTTGTTAAGACTCCCATGTGATAGAAGCTTTAGTACTCTTCTATCTACATTTCTGCCAAGAGTAATCTTGTGTACAAATAGACTCCATTGAAGCCTATATTAGATACTCTTGAGTTTGGTCACTGTTGGACCACTACTGCAAAGCAGGGGAGGCAATACCGTCACAGTTGGGCGACTCGTGTCGGGATTAGTGAACTCGGACAAGCATTTGTGATTACCCACAATTGGGCGACTTGTCCCGGATTATAGAACTTGTCTAGTAATTCACCTAGATGACTGACATAAATTTCAGATTTACTGAAAGAATATCGTCAGGAGAGTGTGTTATAGTAAGACTGAGCATTCATTGTATGTATAAATAACAGTAAAAATAACTTTGTAAAGAATAATTGAATAATTGAAAAAAGCAAAATTTCTTGTAAACTAAAGTTAAAGTTAAAGAGATATGAAGTTCACTTGGTGTGGCAAATTAAGTGTTGTAAATTTGGTGTTTAGTGTTAATAGCTAGTGTGCATTTGTGTAGCTTTGTAAACAGACTTTTCGCTCAGAATGGCAGAATCCCCAAACCTCCTTGCTATTTATCTTAATCTAGGCCGCGAACTCGGGTTTTTAGGCAAAAAACTTACTGACTTCGTGCTTACTTCGGTGAGAGAACAGAAAAAAAAAATGATAAAGAGGAAAAAGACAAGACGGAGGCAGAGAAGGCCGCACTCCGTGAAGAGAACGCCGTGGAACGCCAGGAAAGAAAACTGGCCAGAGAACACGAACAAGCAAAAGCCGAACACGAAGCCGCAGAGAGAGAAAAGGAGAGGGCATTCCAAGAAAAGAAGGAACAGGCCGAGAGGGCATTCCAAGAAAAGAAGGAACAGGCCAAAAGAGAAGGAAAAGAAGGGACAGGCTGAGAGAGCAGAAAGGAAGGAACAGGACGATAGAGCCCACGCTATTAGAAGGAAGAAGAGTGGAATCTAGTTCTAACAATGGCGGGTCTGGCAGTTCTCAAAATAGCGAAGGAGGAAGCACCACGCAGGTGGTGGCACCTAGTGCCATATCCTTCCAACTAGATGTCTATAATAAGTCAACAGAGGAAATTGACATCTATCTCTCTTAGCAGTTACATCTAGCTTGGAGAGAGAGAGATAAACCATGAAGCTATCCCAGAGTCTGAGGGGATCTGCTTATGATGTGTTTCTCAAGATGCCCACGGAAGAACAAAACAACTACGGCATGTTGAAGAAAGCTCTGCTACAGCGTTTTATGCTTAACGCAGAGACTTTTCGTGGTAAATTCCGTGAGGCGAAAAGACAGAAAGATGAATCTTTTCGACAGTTTGCTACACGACTAGAAACGTACTTGGAGGAGTGGGGATCTCTCAGCACCTTTGCTGAATCTTTTGAAGGGCTGAAGGAGATGATTCTCGTGGAGCAGTTCAAGAACTCGCTCACCCCTGACATGAGAAGGTCCCTGGCTGAGCATGGGGCCGAAACTCTTGAGCAGGTGGTAATGTTTGCTAATAGGTACCAGAGTGCCCATGTCGGAAGTGAATCCACCTAAGAGGCGCCACCACGACAGTCACCCCAAACAGAAGGATCACCCAAATGATAACTCCAAAAGTACGGACAACACGACACCCAAAACAGCACAGCAACAACAACCACAAGACCACCAGAGGCAGAAACAGATCAATTCAGCCCAGGGAACTGGACGACGATATTGTAAATCGTTCAAAACTAACACGCATTTCACATCGGATTGTAAGAGGCGGAAATCGGCCCTTATTATGTCGCTTGCCTGATCAGGGGGCCGATAGGGAAACATGACCCCCAGGCATATGAACAAAATCCTAGTTACCCTTCCATTACTGAGCAAGTAACTGTTGGCAACCAAACCATACGGTGCCTGTATGATTCGGTCTTAGAATATTCAGCTTTAGTTTCTCCATCTTTGGTGAAATGCCCACCAATACATTGGTGAAACTGTAGAAATACAGGGGCCTCGGAAGAGTATAAAGCTTTGCTACTTCCGGTCGCGGAGATTGACGTTTCCACCCGATATGTTGGGGCAAAATCAACGCTGAAGTGGTAGACGAATTAGTCGATCCTCTCATTTTAGGGAGGAAATATGTGTTCCTTGGAGATCCCTCAGGTGACTCTAGGCCGATACAAAAGCTAGAGAACCCAGGAAAAGCCGTAGCGGCCCCTGAGTTGTCATTTTTACACAGCCTGAATATTTCAGAGCTGAAGCAGGCACAAAGGGCCGATCAAACCCTAAGGCCTTGCTTTTCCAAGTTGTATGGTAATTACTCCCATACTCCTCAGGGAGCATATTACAGGGAGAAAGGTTTGGTATATAGACGGGTGGGGAATAAGAGGCAGTTAGTTGTCCCACTCCCCTTTCGCACCCGCTGTAGAGGGATAATTTGATATGGTAGATGGTTTAGATCTATCTTCCCTCTCCGAGTTCATTTAGAGTCCTCAGTAGCTGGATTTTAGTGTCCAGCCTGTCTAGGGTATAATTTTCATTAGGCCTTTCAGTCCAACTGTTTTAAAAGTCTTCAAAACGTAAGGCTAGTCTTCACAGTAGAAAACTCCATAATGCCTGGTTGACGTTTAGACAACATTTATTTTATTACACGACGTAGCTCCTAATTGAAGGCATCCATGAAAATAGTCAATGGCAATCTCTAGCCAGTCCATAAGATCAGTCTATCGTCACGTAGACTACGGAAACAATGTCAGAGGCATATTGCTGAAATATTTAATATATAGTTCCACACACATACCTCTCCTTTCAGCAATGACTTGTCCGTTTAAATATCATCAAGCTTAGGCTCCAACTGTAGGACGACGTAGCTGATATAAATGATAAAACTCTGTAACAAGAGTACACTATCTGGAGCTCGTCCAAAACATATCTTTCTCACACGGAGAATACACAGCGAAAGAGGCCGACTTCAAGATCGAATCTTCGACCTAAAGCCGGCAAAGGATCGTCTGCTCGAAAACAGCAGACTATATGACATACTTCCGGGGTAGTCTGGGCAACGCTTATCAGCAAGGAAATGAGTACACAAACCCTGTCGAGTGCGATAGAGCCTGTTATGATTTTACACATAACAACTACCCCCCCCCCCCCCCACCGTTTTGGGCCAATAATGGCAACGAAGTTGACATTATTGCCATATGCTAAGCTGAGCATTACCTGTCACTGTTGCTATGACCATGCATAGAACAATGTTTGTGCCGAAATGTAGGCAATTTAACGCACAAGGTGTGGAAAATCAGCATGAAATGCTAACACCACTGTCTTACAAACAGCTCAAAGCAATTTAACATAATAATGAGGTACTATAGCAAACGTCAGTCAACATAGAACATTAATAATGATATATACCATGCATTATCACACTTCCGTAAGTCAGAGAACACCTTACTGTTCATTGTCATGTCACCTAGTCAATTAATGTCATTTAAAATAACCATTAATGCTAAGTGCATATAATAATTATATTCAATCATAGAAGATGTAAGACAGACACTTGACACACAAAATGTTTGACTGCCACACATTGTCAAATACATAAAGTTTTGTGTGGTAGTGAATGGTATGTCAAACTGTATCATATACATAATATGATCAACGAATCAAGAATTAATTTTATAATAGCGTACAAAGCGCTCTAATATCTAACTTTTTTAAAAATTTTTTTTTATTTGGGCACACTTTATTTGGCATTAAACATCAAACACTCATGCAAGAGAAAAGATTCTGGGGAGTTTCCCTCCAGGATATAGGGACAAAAATAAAGGCACTTCGAATCAGACATGTAGGAAATATAATAAGAGACCCAGAACGACACACTTCTTCTTCTTCTTTGATCCATAACCGCCAACCGTCAAAGCAGTCAGCGGCCATCACGCCTCGTGGCGTCTTGTAGGGCAGCAACAAATTGATTCCACTTTGCTCGGTCGGCGGCCATCCTTCGTACAGTGCCCCAACTGTGGTTCATTCTTTGCATCTCAGCTTCCACAGTTCTCCGCCAAGTTGTTTTTGGTCGGCCTCTCTTTCGCTTTCCCTCGAGGGTCCATAGCATAGCTGTTCTTGTGATGGTATCAGGGTCCCTTCTGAGGACATGGCCAACCCAACTCCAGCGTCTGCCAGCTATGATGGTGTGCATGTCCTCCTGGTTACTCCGAATAAGTAGTTCTTGGCTGCTGATGGTATTTGGCCAAAAGATTCGGAGAATTTTCCTTAGGCAGATTGTGTGGAAGGAGGACAGTTTCGACATTTCCTTCTCTGTTACTCTCCAACATTCCGCACCATAGAGAAGCACAGAAAGTACACAGCTCTCATACAGTCTTAATTTGGTGTTTGTGCTGTACTGAGAAGACTTCCAAATGTTGTTGAGAACAGCAAAGGCTGTTCTCGCTTTATTCATTCTGTTGTTAATGTCCTTGCTTGTTCCGCCGTCAGGTGTTACTATGCTTCCTAAGTAAGTAAATGTGTCTGTCTGTTCTAACTTCTGGTTCCTTACTGTTATTGGCTCAGGATTGCCCACATTTAGTGTCATGACCTCTGTCTTCTTCAAATTGATGTTCAGGCCAACCTGCTGGCCATACTTATTCAGTCTATCGGTTTTGTCTTGAATGTGTTGGTGTGTATGCGCGAGTAGTGCAATGTCATCTGCATATTCCAAATCTTCCAGTGTAGAAAACGTTGTCCATCTAATTCCTCTTGGACTGCCCTCTGTTGTCTGGCGCATCACCCAATCTATGACTGTCAAAAATAATGTTGTTGATAAGGGGCATCCCTTTCGTACTCCTGTTTTCACTTCGAAAGTTACATTACTCGATCCAACACTGCACGTAAAGTTAGAATAGAGGCTTTTTATAATGGAAACAATGCCTCTGGGAATTCCATAAGCCCTCAGAATTTTCCATAGGCTGTCCCTGTGTATGCTGTCGAAAGCCTTTTCAAAATCAACAAAGTTAATGTACAGCTGTCTCTGCCATTCTGAGCACTGCTCTATAATGTTCCTGGGGGCAAATATATGATCTGCACATCTTCTGTTCTTTCTGAAGCCCGCTTGTTCTCTCCTCAGTTTATGGTCAACTGCTTTTGAAATTCTCTGGATGATTATCCTGCCTAGTATTTTGCTGGGAACTGAGAGGAGGGTAATTCCTCTCCAGTTGTTGCAGTCTGCAAGGTCGCCCTTCTTGGGCAATTTGACAATTATTCCTTTACTCCACTCTGTTGGTGTTGTCTCAGTTTCCCAGACTTGTGCAAATAGTGGTTCTAATAGTTCTGCTGCTAGTTCAGGGTCTGTCTTGAATAGCTCAGCATTCAGATTGTCGTGACCAGGCGCTTTTCCATTTTTTAGCCCTTTGATAGCTGTGATAATTTCTTCTTTTCGTGGAATGTCTGTATTTACGTCTAAGTCACTTTCAGCCTCAGGAACATTCAGCTGAGTCTCTGGTGGTTCCTTATTCAGTGTTTCTCTGAAGTGCTCTGCCCATCTTGTTTCCTGCCCCTGTGCTGTGATGATGAGATTTCCTTGCTCGTCTCTTACTAAAGTTATGTTGTTTGCACCTCGTTTTCCACTGATAGCTTTAGGTATTTTATAAACTGTGCTTTGTTCATTTCTCAGTGCTGCCTCTTCTGCCTGTTTTGCAAGGTCATCCAGAAATGTCCTTTTGTTAGCACGGGTTTGACGTTTTACTTCCTTGTCCAGCTGACTGTACTGTTCACTATATATTGCCTTTAACCTGGGAGACTTAGCTTCTGTTTTCTTTCTTTTCATTTCCTTTCTCTTCGCTATGGTGTTTAGCGTTTCTGGTGTTATCCAGTCTTGGCTCTTTCTTTCCTGGAATCCCAAGCATGACTTGCTGCTTTCTTTGTATATTGTTGAGATGGTGTTGAATTTCTGGTCCACATCGTCGGTCTCTGTTCTTTCCTGGCTTTTGGTAATCAGATATCGTCTCTTTGCGTCGACCACGAACGCTTTTCTGGTGAGGGGGTCCTTAAGTTTCGTGATGTTATATCTTTTCTGTTTGACTGCAATTGGTCCAGCAGCTCTGAGTTTCACCTTCAGTCTTGCTACTACTAGGTGATGATCACTTCCCACATCTGCGCCTCTTCTTACTTTCACGTGTTGTAGTTCCCATCTCCATCTGCCATTGATCATTATGTGATCTATCTGGTTTTTGTCTCGTCCGTTTGGTGATTCCCATGTTAACTTATGCACTTCTTTGTGTTGAAAAAGTGTTCCTCCAATGACCAGGTTGTTAATACTGCAGAAGCTTATTAATTTGTCCCCATTCTCATTTACTGTTCCACTGCCGCATTTCCCCATTACTCTTTCGTTATAATTATTGTGTATTCCAACTTTCGCATTTAGGTCTCCCATTACTATAATAAGATCGTACCTGGGTACAGTTTCCATTTCCTTTTGTACCTGTTGATAGAACTCGTCCTTGATCTCTTCATCGCTGTCATTTGTTGGTGCATAGCATTGTATAATTTTGGTCTTGGTGAATCTCCCTCTCAGTCTTGCTCTTATTAGTCTGTTGTTAATGGGTTTCCATTCCAGTAGAGACCTTTCCATTCCTTTCTTAGGGATAATGGCTACACCTTCGTTGTGCTGACCGTCCTCTCTACCAGAATAAAGTACTGTTTCCCCTGTAGCTGTTTTTATTCTCCCCATCCCTGTCCATCTGCTCTCGCTTATTCCCAGGATATGTAGTTTGTAATTCCTCATCTCTGCTGGGATCTGTCTCAGCTTTCCTGCCTCATTCATAGTTCTGACATTCCAAAAACCAATTCTGGTTTCGTGTTTTGCGGTCTGGGCATCCGTTTTCATGCCAGTGGCTTCCTTTCGGCTTTCACCACTGTCAGTCATACGAGCCTGAGACTCCGGATGTCCATCCCGCATCAAAGTATTTTCATTTATTGCTGTTTCCGTAACGTGTGCGATTTTTTACACAGACAGGGATGTCGGCCCTGTGCTAAAACCCCCAACCTGGAGGACCAGGGTACCAGCTTTTGTCTGACCCCTACCCACGCAGACCAGTCCAGCATGGTTGAACCTTACTTACTTAGTCGTTCCCTTCTACCGTGAGGTGTAGAGGTTTGGAAGAGAGAGCGCCAGACTATCCTATCGGCTGTCTTCCTCCTGGCCTATGGTTGAACCTACCAGGAGTAAAACTCCCACTGGCATAGCTCTGGGGATTGTCAGGGTACACAAGCTGCCATACCGCTACAAGGTATAGGTACCATTGATGTCAGAGAACGACACACATTAGCCCATTACTACGTAGGGCTTAGACTTCCTAGACTGAGGCCACTAAAGAACAATGTCCCACAGCATTAAAAAAAAATTTTTTTTTTTTCCCCCAATCTTTATTCGTATTCAGTTTGAATTTACAAACATGTTCATTTTACATATTTCAATAAAGAAGTTTCAATGAAAAAAAAAAACAATGAGCAGCTGCTTAGAAAACCCTTTCAATCCCTCGCACACACGTATTTAAACACTCTTTCTTGCACTATGTACATTGCACATTTAGTTGTGATGATACTATTGATTCATACACCATCGTTCTTGAAAGTTTTAAAGCGCACTATTTTTTATAGTGATATATATATATATATATATATATATATATATATATATATATATATATATATATATATATATCTATATATATATATATATATATATATATATATTATATATATATATATATATATATATATATATATATATATATATATATATATATATATATATATATATATATATATATATATATATATATATATATTATATATATATATATATATAGATATATATATATATAGTTTTTCCAGCTGTAAATTATTTTTTTTTTTTTGTAAATCATTCATTTACTGGGGCTTTCAAGCTGACACAAGATCTGTTAGGCAGGGATGTCCCCTTTCTCATCTACTAAAACATTTTTTTTTAATTACCCCTTTTGGGGCGCAAAGTGAGGTCTATTGACTTTGTTGTGTAAAATATGTTTGATCTCGGTCCTGGCTTAGAAACTTTGATCTAAATTCTTTAAAATTTTTTTCCCCTTTTGGGGCGAAGGTTCTCTCTGCGGACATGACAAAAGATAGGATGAAAACTTGTAACATACACACACTCTCACACATGTGCTTAAGATAAAAAAAATATTGGGTGATGGAGTACCTCACATACAGCGCTGTGTGTGTGTGTGGCAAATATTTTTAACGATCCTACACACACACACGCACACACACATATATATATATATACACATATACATACATACATACATATACATACATACACACACACATACACTCACACATATATATATATACATACATACATACATACATACATACATATACATATATACATACACACACAGACACACCCACACACATATATATATGTAGTGGGTTTTGAGGTTACAAAGAAGTAGTCAGTATGTGTCTACAGAGTGAGGTCAGCTATGCAAGTCCCTGAGTCTAATAGTTGATGCTGATGTTCTCAGGGTACCTGACTGCTACCACCCTACGATCTCACTCTGCGATTTATTTTGGGTATCTCGTGTTTGTGATGTGATTTATATGGCTTGGTGTCTAGGGTAATGAAAAATGTAGTGATACTTGCGTTAAACAAATACAATTTTAACTCACTAACATCGAATAAACAAGACTGGGTTTTAAAGTTATGATATATATATATATACAATTTTAATTTCCTGTCCCTCAAATTTTTTAGGACAGGAATGTTTAAAACTTAAAAGTGAAAATTTGGTTTTATACCAAATTAAATACACAAGAAGGACATCTGTCCATTATATCTTAATGTGTTAATGTTTATAAACGTTTATTCCCTGTTGGAAAATACTGTTTTAGGAAGAGTCAATATTGGGGAAAAATTGGTTTTCGCATCATATCACAACCTGTTTCTGAATAGGGTGGAGATTAAACACATTTGAGTTTGCATATAAGCCCGTAAGATTTTGGCTTATCTTTAAATTTCTGGTAGACACTGGATGACTTGCTCGAGAAAACTGCACACTGTTACACTACAGTGTATACTGGAGACTGCTAATACTCTTAGGCTTCGATATAGAAACAACTGGTAGGTTGCCTCAAATTCTGCAGCTCCGGCTTCTGACCAACTTGATACTGGGTGATGTAACCCTGAAACAAGAGGAACAAGCTTCCCTAAGTCTCCAGTTAATTATCTCCACCACTACTAATTTAACATCATTAAACATGTATTGTGATCAGATAAAATAGCTAACCAAATTAGCTACAGTCTTTAATTTTACTGTGACTTCTTCATAAACAGTGGGTATCTTCTTTTCCACATAGTCTCAACGCCCCTGTCCATGTAAATCATCTTCATCTTCAGCTGGAATACAATCTTTTCTTTTCCTCCAGAGTTAATATACCAATAGGCCTGCCAGTGACTTTCTGGTCTTACAATCCAACTAATGTATGATATTATTCAACTCAAGTTTATTTTAATTTGCTTCCTAAGTCTGCTTAGACATGCCTGTGATCCTAGTATGTCGCGATCTTCCACAAAGGCAAATGTCGTACATACACAAGGTTATGGCGCCCTATCTGGGTTGGCCTCTACATCTAATAATGTATTAAAAAAGGTTATTCATCTTACCGCAATCAATGAAATAATTCACTCAATTGGTTAAAGGTTAACAGGCTATCAATGGGTCACTTTCAGATAGCTGCTGCTTCAGACGCAAAGGCAATTTGGTCATTAATTGCTCTGCCGTCATTCTGTTGTCAATTTTTTTTATTTTATGCAATAACTCAGTCACTTTTGAAGCGATTTAAAAGATGAAAAGTAATTATTAATCAGGCTAGTGTCCTTTATCTAGCCAGTATATTTTCATCTACGTCTTTATCTAAGTTTTCATCTTTGTACTTTTCTCTTTATTTATTCTGAACAAAATACTTTTACTTTAAGTCTAGATACGTTTTCATAGGAAATAGTATAGTATTGAATAAACAACATTATCGTTTTTAATTCCATTCTGTCCTTTCCTTTTTATTCATCCTTCTATAGAATGCAATACATTATCTACGTTTTCTGTCTTTCGTTTGCCCCTTTTTTTCTCCCCTGCACTCATGTGTTCGTTAGTTTGACAATACCCAAGCGGGTTTAGAATTTTCCATACTAACCCCCCCCCTCTCTCTCTCTCTCTCTCTCTCTCTCTCTCTCTCTCTCTCTCTCTCTCTCTCCCGTCTTTTTTGAAGACGAAACACGTGTTGGCCGACTGCCAAAACGGTTTCATGTTATATTTAAAAATTAGTACGGAGTAACGAAAAAGCCTTTGGTAATAGGGATGGGTACCATCGCGTGGCGTTAATAGATTCAAAACGCAAGCCACTCGCTGGCGTTTTTTGAAAATGCGACGTCTAACGACAACTGTCGCATGTTGTAACTAATAATAGATTCTTAGAATACGTTAGTTAAAAAAAATTCAAGTAGTGTCCAATATTTTGCATTAGATTTTATCGTCCTTGACAATTTTCAAATTTTTATAGTAGCGGGTTATAAACGGTAACTTTACGTCACTAGAATTGGACTTTTGAGAATTATGAGCAGGGTAGGGCAAATGGTGGTGGGATGTGTATAGAATCTATCTTGGCGTATTGGAACACAGTTTCAAATACAGTATTATCATTATAATTTGATCTGGAGGGTTAAAACGTTGCATTTTACCACACACCTCCCCTCTTAAAAGGATGCATCCCAAGGCATCTTTATAATCCGTGTTAACAATCCCGATCAAATTAACTCAACTATGCCTTATGACTATCCTGGGTTTCTGCAGGTGGGTACCTACTTAAAAAATCTGCCTCAATATTCTGCGATCCAGGAATGTATTCAATGGTAAACGAGTACGGTTGAATGAGCAAAGACCACCTCAATAAACGGGCATTTCCATGTTTTGCCTGGGCCAAAAATACTAATGGCTGATGATCTGATTGTACCACAAACGTTCTACCATATAAATAGATCTGGAACGTCTTGATCGCCCAGACTAAAGCCAAACATTCTTTTTCAATTGTTGAGTAATTTTGTTCCGCTCGGTTTAATTTGCGACTGGCATAAGCAACTGGGTTTAATTCCCCAGCTGGTGAAGAGGACCTTTGTAACAAAGTGGCCCCCAAGCCCACATTACTAGCGTCCGTTCGTACCACGAATTCCTGACTCAAATCAGGTAATTTCAAAATAGGCTTGCTGGTGAGTTTTTCCTTTAACTCATTATATGCCAATTCACATTCTGCCGACCATTCAATTTTATCCGGTTTTCCTTTGCGAGTTAAATCCGTCAGAGGCGCACACACAGAGTTAAAGTTTTTAATGTACTTTTGATAAAAGCCACAAAGTGACACATAGGATCGCACATCCTTTTTAGTTTGTGGTCTGGGTGCTCTCTGCAACTTCTATAGGTTCTTTGGGTCAGGGGTCATGCTACCCTGATTTACAGTATGTCCCAAAAATTCTAATTCCTTACATCCAATGCAACCCTTTGTTGGTCTAGCAGTCAAGACAGCATTCAGTTTCCTGTAATCTATGCACAGTCTATGTTCCCCAGAGGGTTTCCTCAACAATACCACACTGGAGCTATACGGAGATTCACTGTGAGAAATGATCCCTTCTTGTAACAGATAATCTATCTCCTCTTTCAAAGCTTTCTCTTTTGCGAAGGGGATAGTATTGGCTCTAATACAGATTGGTGTTGGGTCTAGTAGTTTCATGTCATATTCCAACAAGTTTGTGTGCCCCGGTCTGTCCGTTAACACGTCTGTATGATTCTCTAGAACCTTTTGGATCTTCTCCCTCTGCCTTTTTGTCAGATGTTTACTGATCTTTACCTGTGCATGAGTCTCACAGGGTTTCAGGGGGTATTCAACAGAGGTGAGAGGTTCATTCTTCATCTCAGTGGCTATGGCTAAGGTCATCAAATGTGTCCCTTCCACATTGTTTCTCTCATTGTATTTCTTTAGAAGGTTCACGTGATAGACTTTTTCCTTCCCTTTCTTGTCTATCTTGTAGTTAGTTCTAGATACCTTTTCCAAAACTGTGTATGGACCTTGCCATCCAATTTGAAGTTTGTTGCTGCTGCCGGGTAGTAGAAGAAGCACCTTCTCTTCCACAGCTAGCTCCCTATCCTTCGCTTTTTTATTGTAATATGCAGCATGTTTCTTCCTGGCTTGTCTTAGGTTATCATTTGCAAGTTTCCAGCCAGTTTTTAAGCGAGTGGTCAGCTCGTTCACATATTGATATGATGAGGTAACAGTCTCCTCTGCCTTCTCATCTGTCCATGTCCTCAATAAGGATTCCAATGGACCTTTTATTGGTCTTGTTAATTTTAGTTGGCTATTCGGCAGACCAATTTTTCATGGCACCGGTAATTATCAGGTAACTGGAAGTATGGTGGTGGTGATCTTCCTCCCTTTTGTTTGTAATCACACACGAACCGTCCACTACCAATTCTTTTCCTGGGGTTTTCCCGCAGTTTCAGTTCCAAAATGAGGGGTTCTTCCTCTCTTTTATTTTCTTCCAATTCCCGGAATTCCGACCAAGGGATTCTCGGGTGGGACTGGGTTGAGGTTACTTTTTGTATCCTACGCATAGTTGCAATTCTAACTGATTTATTAGAAGACTGTGTGTGAAAAGGGGTTTTCCTATCCACGAGGTCTACTTTATCATACTTATTTTTATTTTTATTTTCAGGCCTGTTTTCACCGTAGTGCTTTTGTAGGTCCTGATGATTTTCCCAACGTGTGGGCGTTCCCTTGTTGCATTGGTCACAGGCCTCCACAAATTCTGCAACATCTGCAGCTACGCCTGGCCAATATGATGTCATAGATACTATTTGACCTGTAGTACCTATTTTCTCATGTACACCATCTGATGTAACATGTGATCTCTTTATCACTTTCTCCCTATATGAAGTGGGAAGAACCAGCTGTCCATGGCCAGTGGAACCAGTTCCAGCCTTCCTATACATGAGTTTATTCTTCATATAAAAGTCTCCTTTATTTGGAGGGGTATGGCTTTTTGGGAGTTTCTTGAAACACGGCTTTAGTGACCTATCCTCAGCCTGTGCCTTCCTCATCTCCTCTGGATGAGTATTTATTGGGTTTTCATCCTCCTTCCTTGCTTGTGATCTGGTCTGCACTGTTGCCATAATCACAGGTCTTTTGGGGTTTCCCAAAAAGACGTATCTACACCCCAATATCAGAGGGTAGATTGGTTCGTTTATCACTGCTGCTCTAATCACTCCTTCCACATAGCGTGTTTTTACACTGATTCGTGCTATGGGAAGTGTCATAGTTGCTACTTCCTTGGTTGCCGCTTGTATTTCCACTGTTTCTGTGGTATACTGATCTGGGTGAACCAGGTGAGAACTTACGACTGAGTCAAAATCCAATCCAGTATCATAAAGGCACCCGATGATGACTCCATTACATACTACGTCTTCACATACAGGGGGGATGATAAGGTTCCTGCTGTCCAGTAGGTTTTTCTTTTTGTCCCTTACTTCCTGTTTTAAGGCATGCAGCGTGGTAAGGAAGGTTATTTTTCTTCCTACAGTCTTTTGTATTATGGTTATTCATCCTACAGAATTTGCAATATTTACTTTCCGGTCTGTAGGGTTTCCTCTCATTGAATTGCGGGTTTCTATCTCGAGGGTCAAATCTGGGTCTGTCATAGTTGGGTTTACTTCTGTTACCCTGATCTCTAGTGTCAAACTTATTATGGGGTTGATGAGCTTTATTATTGACTACCTGTTTCTTTTTAGCGCCAGCTACTTCTGCCTGGGCTGCCTGATACCTCTCAGCAACATTGAGCACATCATCTAACCTTTCCGCACCCTGTTCCATAAGAAACTTTCTCATGTCTGGAGCCATGGACTCTCTCACCTGCTCTATCATGATCATTTCCTTTAAATCTTGGGTTTTCCCCAGAGCAGTCCATTTCTTCAAATAGGTTTCCAACCTTGCAGAGAATTGATGATAAGTCTCCCCAGACAGGAGCTTCGCATTTCTAAATCTCTTTCTATAAAACTCACCATTCTTCTCGTACCTAATTAAAAGAGCCTGTTTTAATATGTCATAGTCTTCCTGATCTTCCCGGCTCAATTTTGAAAATACCTCATACGAGGTTCCCCTAAGTCCTTGAGATACTTTCAAGCTCCACCTTTCCCTCTCTAAACCATAACTTGTAGCTAATCTTTCGAATCTAGAGAGGAAGGACTCAATGTCATCCTCTTTTTCTACAAAGGGGTCTAGATGAAACCCCATGGCTGACTAGCACTGGCATCAGAGGTAGACGGGCTGTTACCAATTTCAGGAGCATGGCCTTGCAATTCTAACTCTCTTAGTCGTAGCTCATGTTCCCTTTGTAACCGTTTGTCTTCTGCTTCCCTTTGTACCTGTTTGTCTTCTTTCTCTTCTTACAATCTCTTTGCCTCAGCCTCCAATTTCTTTTCTTCCAACTGTAGCCTTTTAATCTCAGCCTCCCTCTCAGCCTCTAATTTCCTAGCCTCCCTAGCATCTTCTAATTGTAACCTCTTTTCTTCAGTTAACCTCCTATCTTCTCTCTCAATGAACTTATCGCATTCGGATGTTACATATTGAACCAGAACTTGCCCCTCCATTCCCATTTCCTTTGCAATCTGTAGAGCAGCCGATCTAAATTTGGCCAAATCTGCCATCTTTTATCTGGTACTAAATTATAGTTACTCTAACTAAAACAACTAACAAAGGTTATAATTAATTAATTAATTAAGGGCTATGCCAACTCAAACAACTCTCCACCTTATAAATATATAAATTTTATTACTATGGGGATACCCTGGATCTATGGTGTTACTATCAATAAAAATCCCCGGGCAAGCGTCCCAATATATGTGGTGGGTTTTGATGTTACAAAGAAGTAGTCAGTATGTGTCTACAGAGTGAGGTCAGCTATGCAAGTCCCTGAGTCTAATAGTTGATGCTGATGTTCTCAGGGTACCTGACTGCTACCACCCTACGATCTCACTCTGCGATTTATTTTGGGTATCTCGTGTTTGTGATGTGATTTATATGGCTTGGTGTCTAGGGTAATGAAAAATGTAGTGATACTTGCGTTAAACAAATACAATTTTAACTCACTAACATCGAATAAACAAGACTGGGTTTTAAATATATATAATTAAATATAGACAATTTTAATTTCCTGTCCCTCAAATTTTTTAGGACAGGAATGTTTAAAACTTAAAAGTGAAAATATGGTTTTATACCAAATTAAATACACAAGAAGGACATCTGTCCATTATATCTTAATATGTCAATGTTTATAAACGTTTATTCCCTGTTGGAAAATACTGTTTTAGGAAGAGTCAATATTGGGAAAAATTGGTTTTCGCATCATATCACAACCTGTTTCTGAATAGGGTGGAGATTAAACACATCTGAATTTGCATATAAGCCCGTAAGATTTTGGCTTATCTTTAAATTTCTGGTAGACACTGGATGACTTGCTCGAGAAAACTGCACACTGTTACACTACAGTGTATACTGGAGACTGCTAATACTCTTAGGCTTCGATATAGAAACAACTGGTAGGTTGCCTCAAATTCTGCAGCTCCGGCTTCTGACCAACTTGATACTGGGTGATGTAACCCTGAAACAAGAGGAACAAGCCTCCCTAAGTCTCCAGTTAATTATCTCCACCACTACCAATTTAACATCATTAAACATGTATTGTGATCAGATAAAATAGCTAACCAAATTAGCTACAGTCTTTAATTTTACTGTGACTTCTTCATAAACAGTGGGTATCTTCTTTTCCACATAGTCTCAACGCCCCTGTCCATGTAAATCATCTTCATCTTCAGCTGGAATACAATCTTTTCTTTTCCTCCATAGTTAATATACCAATAGGCCTGCCAGTGACTTTCTGGTCTTACAATCCAACTAATGTATGATATTATTCAACTCAAGTTTATTTTAATTTGCTTCCTAAGTCTGCTTAGACATGCCTGTGATCCTAGTATGTCGCGATCTTCCACAAAGGCAAATGTCGTACATATACAAGGTTATGGCGCCCTATCTGGGTTGGCCTCTACATCTAATAATGTATTAAACAAATTTATTCATCTTACCGCAATCAATGAAATAATTCACACAATTGGTTAAAGGTTAACAGGCTATCAATGGGTCACTTTCAGATAGCTGCTGCTTCAGACGCAAAGGCAATTTGGTCATTAATTGCTCTGCTTTGAACCTTTCTTGTAGGAATTCTTTGTCAAGTGGCACCCTGCATAGCAGAAGCGTTAGTTTTATTCCCTCTATGTCTATACTAACATTAGCCAATCAGTTTAAACTACGCCGATTTGACTCTTTTTTGAAAATCCCAAACATTTATGTACGTTTATCAATAAGTTCGTCTGTCGGTTTCTAATATTACTGTTTAGACTATGTGTCGCTTTAGGCTGGCAAAACTGCAAAGTTACCTCTCCCTTCCTCACTAGTAGTGTCTATCAAAATGAGGCAAGCCAATTTGACTTGTTTCCATCTCACGTGACTAGAGAGATGTTACTTTTAAATTGAACTGGGATATCAGTGTGTCCGTCATTCTGTTGTCAATTTTTTTTATTTTATGCAATAACTCAGTCACTTTTGAAGCGATTTAAAAGATGAAAAGTAATTATTAATCAGGCTAGTGTCCTTTATCTAGCCAGTATATTTTCATCTACGTCTTTATCTAAGTTTTCATCTTTGTACTTTTCTCTTTATTTATTCTGAACAAAATACTTTTACTTTAAGTCTAGATACGTTTTCATAGGAAATAGTATAGTATTGAATAAACAACATTATCGTTTTTAATTCCATTCTGTCCTTTCCTTTTTATTCATCCTTCTATAGAATGCAATACATTATCTACGTTTTCTGTCTTTCGTTTGCCCCTTGTTTTTCTCCCCTGCACTCATGTGTTCGTTAGTTTGACAATACCCAAGCGGGTTTAGACTTTTCCATACTACCCCCCCCCCCCCTCTCTCTCTCTCTCTCTCTCTCTCTCTCTCTCTCTCTCCCGTATTTTTTGAAGACGAAACACGTGTTGGCCGACTGCCAAAACGGTTTCATGTTATATTTAAAAATTAGTACGGAGTAACGAAAAAGCCTTTGGTAATAGGGATGGGTACCATCGCGTGGCGTTAATAGATTCAAAACGCAAGCCGCTCGCTGGCGTTTTTTGAAAATGCGACGTCTAACGACAACTGTCGCATGTTGTAACTAATAATAGATTCTTAGAATACGTTAGTTAAAAAAAATTCAAGTAGTGTCCAATATTTTGCATTAGATTTTATCGTCCTTGACAATTTTCAAATTTTTATAGTAGCGGGTTATAAACGGTAACTTTACGTCACTAGAATTGTACTTTTGAGAATTATGAGCAGGGTAGGGCAAATGGTGGCGGGATGTGTATAGAATCTATCTTGGCGTATTGGAACACAATTTCAAATACAGTATTATCATTATAATTTGATCTGGAGGGTTAAAACGGTGCATTTTACCACTATATATATATATATATATATATATATATATATATATATATATATATATATATATATATATATATATATATATATATATATATATATATATATACATGTAATTGCTTTTTTTAGTAATATTACAAACATCATGTGCATTATTAAAATACAAGGTCAAATTGATATACAGATAAAAGTCATATACACTCGTAGACACACACTTCTACCAAAGGTCTACTCTCATTAACATAACAATAAAACAACCAACGTGTGATATATACATTGATAATCAAAAAGTCAAGTTAAGCCATGCTGTGGAATTCTCCCCCTGAATTTAAGAGCATTTGCAGTACAAAAACCACGTCAAAGACCTCCCACGAACACCCTCAGGGACCAGTGGACAATGCAGACCTTGACACTTCAACGGCGTCCAAAAATGTGGTCAACATGACCTCCCGTGAATACAGGAGTAGTGTAATAAAAGGTCAAGCTTTACCCACTCAAGATAGCAAATCCATCACTTATGTTATCCAAGATACAAATATTTGAAAACTACATTCATTTTGGAAATAAAATACATATGGGTTCAAGTTTATACTCTAACTACTTTTCAATTGGCTTCAAGAAAAGGAAAGACACTCTTTTGTCACAAATTTTCTGCGGCACAGGTTTTTCATATAGTGTTAACATGTAAGTGTCAGTTATTTCAAAGTTTTTAACTGAATATAGTCATGTTATATATATTAAAAAGGAAAATGAATGAGAATTGTGAAAATTTTCAGTTTAAAAATTTTTTTAAATTTTATGAATATAAAGTAGTTAAAGTCGAGGCAGAAAAATATTTTACCAGACAAAAAACAAAATAAACATATCAGACTTACCAATTGAAGACAGCTAATCCATCATCCAAGATAGAAATCACTGTAAACTACATCCATTTTGGAAATAAACCACACATCAAGTTTATACTCTAACTACTTTCTATGTGTCATCCAGAAAATGAAATACACTCTACTGTCACAAATTTACAAATATTTGAAAAAGATCACAAAATGTGATATATATGCTGAACTGCTCTCACAAAGAACACTCATTACACCCCAACTTATATTTACAACTTAACTTTAGTGTGCCATTTTAGGAAACATTCATCTATGTTCAGATTGGGGTGGCCAGTGCATCCGGCACAATAATAGTTTGTCCTTTTCCTGTCGTCAGGTGTACTGCAAACTTTACACCTATTGAACTTAGTGCTTCTTTGCATTATATGTTTTGCACCCTCCAGTCTTTCCAATGGGTTATCTGATAATTTACTTGGCCTTGGAGGATTTAGCATGCGGCTGATTTCAGGCATTGAGGATGCGGCCGAAGCACACAATTCTCTGATCAGTGTTTGTTTGAACAACTTTAACGTAAGCTGCGATTTTCCAACTCCAACTGGTCTTGTCAATTTGTACAGAATGTAAGCATTACAGCTGGCTATTTCTAATATCCAAAAGAAAATCTTCTTCCACCACTTCAAGAATTTTTCTGTTGAAGAAGCCGTAATACCCTATCATCTGATCTGCCTTGTCGCAACCATTCATGTTTTGGTTATATTCATGAATGATAAGAGGTTTCTCCTTTCCATTCACTATGACAGGCGCAGCAGACCCATTTGTGGTAATAATTGTGACAGGTTTTTTAGCTTTTTTTGTCCTTCCAAGCAGCAACTAGCATCTTTTGCTCAGAATTGATATAATACTTAGTCTCCATATGTTTTAGGTTCAAAGACTTCAGCTGCTGTGGGAATTCGACTCTGTTTGCATGAAGTGTTCCAGTGTAATATTGTTTTCATTTAAGCATTTCATTTACTAAAAGTTTTGTAGTGTACCACCTGTCAGCATAAATGTGATAGCCAGTTCCCAAACAAGACAAAAGTGTTCCAAAAATGTTTACGGAATTGGCACCAGCAGAGTCCCTTCTGACTGAAGGATCATAGGAGGTGTCTGATCCAAAATATGTTAGCAAATTTAGCACATAACCTGTTTCACTGTCCACTAGCCCAAAACTATTAATGTGGTATTTATGTGGTTTTTTGCGTTATATTGCTTATATTTCCACCTACCTTTCCATCCTATAATCATCTCATCAATAGCTACGTCTTGCTTCGGAGTGTATGCCGCAACAAATTTAGAGCATAACATTTGAACGAAGGGCTCTATTTTATTTTTCCCTTCTGCAACAGGCTCACAGATATGCAACATAGTTTGCAATATAGACAAAAATCTGTCTCTCTCCATCTTTTGGGAATAAAATGGAGTGTGAAACATAGGCTCTTGTGAGGAGAAATAATCTTTCATGCTTGGCCTTTTGTCGATACCCATTGCTTGTTGCAGAGCAAAAAATTTTAGCAACTCATAATCGCTTACTGGATTCCATCGATTATATCTTGATCTTTTCAGTGAAGGTGTATGCTTCTGTACTTCAATTTCTGCAAAGCAGTTTATGATTTTTAAAATTTCCTCCCTTACAGCTGATGATACAAGGCTTTCAAAACACTGGATCGGGGTAGATGATTCATTTAGGCCTAAATTTGCGGACATACTCACTGCTCTTCCGTCTTTAGGTTGAAATCTAAAGCTATTCGTTGTTAGTGCACCCATCCTGTCATTCTATATTTCTGACACACTCCTGTTTTCGTCTTTCCCCTTCTTGTAAAACTAAATTAGGTCCTACTGGGTCTGATGTTGAAGAATCAAAGTTAGGTGATAGAACCACGCCCACTCTTTCTAACATAATAGGCCTACCTTCATTCTCTGAATCGACATTACTGGAAGACGAATTATTCATCGAATTAGCACTAAAATATACTGCTATAGCCGTCCTTATTTTCGCTGAAATTTTCTAGCAAACTAAGGGCCTGCTGAGCACTTAGACGAGCAGGTCGCGTGCGAGAAAATGAATTAGATGTCATAGAAAATATGTATCGAAAATAGGTAACTGTTGCGAGTAGACCCTATGGAAGGGAAGTGATCTTTGGAATGTTTTTTGGACAAAGTGAAATTATGGGTTGTGGCACTTGAATGCCCGATTAAGCTGATGCTTGTTTAAAAGGGGATAGGAATAATATCTTCTCGTATGATCGAGAACAAAGCGATGATTGCTACTCACAGCGTTAAGTCACGCCTGTGAGGAATTTATCCCTGAGTTGTGTGAGCGGTGTTTAGCTCGCGGCTATGCTGCATGTATTAAGAGCTGTGTTCAAAAAACAGCCGAGCCCGTGACTGTTTGGGGGGGAGATGTGTGATCCCTAAAAGAGCAGTCGAGTGTTTGTTGGGCGTAGACCGAGGTGGTCGCAAGCCCTGTGTTTTTCCTAAGTGTATGCCGGTGTTTTTCTAAGGGGATGCCTGATCAGGGCTAGTAAGAAGTGTAGAGATTTGTAAGGCCATTAATATAACTGCCGTAGTTGCAGTCTTGAGTATTTAAGAAGTGTAGAGATTTGTAAGGCCATTAATATAACTGCCGTAGTTGCAGTCTTGAGTATTTAAGAAGTGTGGAGATTTGTAAGGCCATTAATATAACTGCCGTAGTTGCAGTCTTGAGTATTTAAGAAGTGTGGAGATTTGTAAGGCCATTAATATAACTGCCGTAGTTGCAGTCTTGAGTATTTAAGAAGTGTAGAGATTTGTAAGGCCATTAATATAACTGCCGTAGTTGCAGTCTTGAGTATTTAAGAAGTGTGGAGATTTGTAAGGCCATTAATATAACTGCCGTAGTTGCAGTCTTGAGTATTTAAGAAGTGTAGAGATTTGTAAGGCCATTAATATAACTGCCGTAGTTGCAGTCTTGAGTATTTAAGGAGTGAGAGACTTGAAGGCCATGATTATGATCATAACTGCCGAGTGTGCAGTTCAGTATTGCTAGCGCTGAGATATTTCATGCTTTTGCTGTCACCGTATTTTCGTCTATGCCGTTGTGTCTGTGTTGTAACGGAATAAACAGTATCGAACTGTTCCCAGTCGTTTACAACCCTTTTTTGACTTCTCCATGTACTCTTACGTACGTACTGTGGGGTGTAACTGAATCTACATACACCCATGTCAACATTGCAGACACATGGTCAGGACAGCAGCATACATATATATAGAATTAGCCTGTGTGGCGGATGTAATTAAGAATCTGTTACCTCTACAGAGGTGTGTTACTTCAACATTAGAGTGTACTTGAAAGAATATTCAACATGTGGAAGAATACCCGATGATTAACAAAATCCCTACCTATCCCGGCCGGTGACTAACAGTAACCCAAATTTCATAACAAAAACACGAGGTTACAATCGTAACTGGCTTGAACGTAATCGAAAGAGTGACGCTAGAACTCTCCCGCATTAATAAATAATAATAAAAATGACTATACTTCCGCTTCCCAGTGATCGAAAACTTCTAACTGGGATGAAACGAAACAAAAACGTAGTTCAAACCTATCGACCAAGATTAATGGCCTCCCGTCTTTAGAGGCTAGAAATATCGACCAAGAAAACTGGTCGATCGTCCTTTAAGAGTTGTTAGTTTTTTTTTTTTCTATTGTGGACAACCAGGTATTCTGACCGAAGTCCACACTGTCTGCTTTTTTTTTTTTTTTTAATAAATTTTTGCCTCGTTTTGGCGAGGCGCGTCCCGTTCAACCTAGTCGGGGGTTTTTTTTTAATGGGGGGGAGGGGGGGGAGAGATTATAATTTTATTTGACATATCAAAGGCCGAGAAGCGATAGTGCAGAGATTACTGGTAAATACACTAATGTTAACGTACACAAATATACATAATGGTACCATACTTTCATTGCAATGTATGCCCTATAAAGTAGGGCTTGAAAAATAGTTTATAGACTCATTATATAGCTCCTCTCCACGGGAATTTTTAGTAAATTATTATTTTGTTTGTTTGTTTGTTATTAGGCTTGTTTATTCGATTTCTCAAGATGAAATAGAGCAAAATTAAATTTGGCCTCAAAAATGTTAAAGAATAGGATTGTTCCGGTTTGTAAAATATTCCCTATGGAAAATAAAATGCAATCGATCTCAAACACACACTCACATACACACTAGCCGCTATTTCAACAACCGCTATTGACGACTTTCAATGCTGACATTCGTGACTGTCCGGGTCCCCATAATTAAACGGTGTCGGATACCGTTGGTCATAAATCTTCAACGTGTCACTTGCGCTCAATAGATTTAGAAACTGGCGCTAAAAGACCAGGGTCAGCATTTAAGTTTTTTTTTCGACCGAAGACCACACGGTCTGCTGCTGACTTGAGCAAAATTGTCCTATAAAAACTCTTACTTTTGCATCATCCGTCTTATTCAAAATAATAATAATAATAATAAATAAAAACAAAATAAATAGACCACACATGTACATATGCATTAAAATGTAAACATAATAATGACAATAACAATAATAATAATGATAATAGATACACAGAAAATAAAATAATAATAATTTAAAGGCAGGTTTCTCTCTGCGGACATGACAAAGGGGAGGATGAAAAATTTTTAACTTCCACACACTCTCTCACATGTACTTAAGATAAAAATATTGGCCGATGGAGTCCCTCACTTCTAACGTTGTGTGTGTAGGGGAGGAGGAGGGAGGATGAGGATATGTGTTAAAGGGAGTGGGGAAGGTAGGAAAAAAAACACAGGTGATGGAATAACACGTAATTGGCAGTGAGGAGGGGGTGGGGGAAGGGGGAGGTTATAGGAAAGTGACCTTCGTAAAAACTAAAGGCTTGGATTTAAGAATATTTGGCAGGTCGAGGTACAGGTAGCTGGGGATAGTGGACAGGTTTTAAAATAAGCGTCACTCGCTGGAGGAACAAATTTAGGAGAAGTGTCAAAGTAGTATTCTTTTGTGTTGAAAAGTCAATAAATATGGTAGGTTAATATCTCTTTTCTACTCCTGTAAGGAAATAAGCTATCATTAAAACAAGGTCAAGTCCATTCTGTGCACGCAATCATATAGTGCGTGAAGTTTCATGTAGAAATTCCATCTTGAATGTGTCCATGATTGTTGTCTCTTTAATAGTATCAGACACAAATTGTATAAGTTCGCGAACTTTGCAGCGAAATCAAATAGAACAGATGCGTATAGAATGTCATGATTAACTCCCTTGAGATCTTGGTATGAGTTCCATTTAACTTGTTATTTCCCCTGCCAACACCATATAATGTTATTTGAATGTCACTGATCGTAATTTCAAAACTGTTCCGAATTGAATGACTGGAACCGTTTGTACAAATTCCTTTCTTGACAACCTGAAGTTGAAATGTGCATCTAGAGATTGATGTATACCGTGTCCATGCAATGTCTAGAGTAAAAAGATATCTCACACGCCCTGAAGTGATCTGTCAATAAGCATCATCATGTGGCTGTGCGGGTGGCATTACTGTAAAATCACCGTAACGAAAGTACAATATGGTGATATCATCGAAGTAAGCTGTTCTTGATGCGAAATGTTCTAAGTGTCGGCTCTGTGAATGTAGCCAGGACTACACAGCATTATGTTGATAACTTGAACTTGTGGACGCGATGGAAGACGGAGCGTCTTTGGTGCATCTAGACAACACGTCGGCGACCACGTTAAGATTTCCCTTTATAGATCTGATGCTGTTGTCGTGTGGTTGAAAAGCCAGGCTGGCTCTAGCTGCCTTTGGGTTAGTAAAACGGGCTGTCTGTAAATAACCCAAGGCTCGTTGATCTGTTTCAAGCGTGAAGTGAGCTCCCAAGAGGTATCGTTGCAGTTTGTTGAAGGAAAAAACGATAGCGAGCAGCTCTCGCTCCACAATAGGATACCTTTGTTCTGTGGTGGTAAGCTTCCTACTCACATACATGATGGGATGCATGTGACCTTCAAACTCTTGCATTAGTGTTCCTCCTATCCCGACATCGCTGGCGTCTACACTGAGAGTAAAAGGTATTCGAATATCAGGCAAACGTAATATTGGCGATTTCGAAAAAGCATTCTTAATCATGTTTAATGCATCATCACAAACATGGGACCAGATTATTTTCATTGCCGCGTCTTTTTTCAACAACGCGGACAACACTGCAGTTAAATCAGAAAAATTAGGTAAACATCTTCTGTAATAGCTTATTAGACCTAAAAGACTTCGAACTTGTTTTTTCGTTCCATGAATATCTAGATTGAGAATTTTGGACACTGTAGAATCTTCAGGTTTTAAGAACCCACCTCCAACCTTATGACCGAGAAAGGTAATTTCTGAAAAAACCTATTTTCGTTTTAGATGGTCGAGCTGTAATGTTTTGATTTCGTAAGGTATCTAATAGAGAGTGGATACCGTTGATATGATCATTCCAAGACTGATAGAATAAACATATATCGTATATGTAGGTAATCAAGTCCTCACGATTAGAAAATAGTCTCCTCATCATGCGTACAAAAGTCGCAGGAGCATTGACAAGACCAAAAGACATATAGTTAAACTGGAACAAACCTAAAGGCGTAGCGAAAGCTGTGTACGGTTTAAATTTGCCAGACAATGGGACCTGCCAGTAACCCTTTGATAAATCAAATTTAGTAAAGAAGGTGGCAGTAGAAAGTCTTTTAAGAAATGATTCAAGCACGGGAAGAGGTTCCGCGTCTCGAATAGACACTGCGTTTAGCCGTCTATAATCAATACAAATTCTTATAGATTTGTCCTTTTTCCTAATTAACTCCATAGGATGATAGGAAACTCTATACAGAGCGATACAACAGGAGGCAATCTGATCATCAGAAGGAGTCCCCCCCCCATCGAACAAGTGTTTCGGCCCAATACTCCTTTACACTCTAAGGGGGCGGGCCCACTTGGGTCATGACTCCCAAGTGTCTCAGCCTCCTGTTGTCTTGTATCGAAAATGAACCCATTTCACCTTGGTAGCAACTTTAAATTCCCAACTCCGCCAGCTGTGGAGGCAATTGTGAAAGTAACCAAAGAGAAGACAAATTATTCCGTTCGTTCTGCCGCACACCACGACCAGGGACAGACTCTGACACACCTGCGTGAAGCCGATGCGACCAGCAACTGCGCACCAGCAACTGTAACCCCGTGCCCAACATTTCTTATAATACGCCGCGTGTTGCCCGTCAGTCACAGCCCTTTCACCAGTACACCAAAAAATTCAACGTATTGTGGACGTAAAAAAAATCCTGATGCTTCCTGTACCGCAGAGTTTACTGATCCGAGTTCCATAGCCCATTGCGGTTGTTCCACAGCCAGCATGATGCCTTTTCCGCAGTTTCACTAAGCCTCTTCAGGGCCTTGTTCTCGACTGTCCCCTCAGCCCCAACAGTTTCAGTAAATCATACACTGATGCAGCCACAAGCCCTCTTGCATCCACCCCAACAGCCATGACCCTTGCAGTGAACCCATCGTGTCTCAGATCTGCTGCCAGATCACTATACTTGGCCGCTTTGAACAAATGTTGCTCTTCCAATCTGGATTCAAATGGCACGGTCAGTTCAATCAATATAACCCGGTGCGCTGATGAAGAATGCAGCACTATATCCGGCCGTCTTCGAGATTTCCTGATACTCTGGATATGCCCCTCGTCCAGGTAGGTCTACCGCTGTCTCCCAGTCATTTGCACAGTCAAGGAGAGATGGTACACTGCTACCTGATTTACTCGGCTTTGGGTGTGCTGACTTTCCACTCTCAGAAAGTATGTGTTTGCGGTGTTTGGACTGACATTGCTATTCGCCTTCATCCTTGCCAGATCTATTGTTGCAGCCAGCTCATTTAGCACTTTGTTGTGGCGTCATGTGTATCGCCCTTGCCCTAATGACACCTTGCAAGCTGAGAGAACGTGTTCAAGTGTCTGCCTCCCATGGCACTGGGGGCACTGCTCATCATCCGACTTTCCCCATCTCACACGGTTTGTGGCCGATGGCAGGAGGTCATACATTGATCTAACAATGAAGCTGAACCTAAGAGGTGCCATATTCCACATATCATTCCAAGTCAAGGACCTTTGCAGGGCTCCTTCCCATGTGTCCATTGGCTTTGTTGTGCCTGCTGCACTGCTTTTTGCATCTTCTTATCATTCTTAGCTCCTCGTATCTCCAGAACTACCATGTCTCTACGCTCCCTGCTTGATGCCTTGGCCACCAGCGGATGTCTCCATGACCAAATCCCCGTCTATTCGTTTGTGTGTATCCGATTACCTCCCTCAGTTGGAGCGACTCTTGGGCAACATCAACAGCGTCTTCCACTCTCCACTTCCTTCTCGTTTTCAGTATGGGCTTAACCACATCATCTGCTGGCTCGCGTAGCATCATTGCAAGCCTTGCCTTTCCAACTTTGTACTCTTCAACAACTGACTTGAAGGGAAGCAGAAGTTTTGACTTCTTTGCAGTACAGTGCTACATCTGACAGACCTGGTGGTACCCCTAGCCATATGGCGAATTGGACGGTTCTATAATGTTTAATCTAATCATTTGTTTTATCTCATCTTGTACCTGAGATTGCAAATGAATTGAAATAGGGTACGGTTTTAGTTTAATCGGCCTAAAGTCTGTTAACATGATATCATGTTCAATGACATCCGTATGCCCAGGAATATCCGTGAGCACATCAGAAAAAGACTGAAGTAAGTTAGAAATCTGATCCTTCTGATCAGGATTCAACGTAGGATCAATGGAAACATCTTTCCATGATTCAGTCGCTAACATATTGTCACGTAGGTCTTTATGTCATTAAATTGCCTACATCTTCTTCCTATTCTCTCACCCAAATCCTTTCATTTTATTATCTTTCCTTACTTGTTTTCCCTGTATTTTTCGCATCACTCGTTTGCTAAAAATATTTTCTTCAGTATTTTTAAACTTTACCGGTTTTGTTTCTCAAAACTGAGTATCGCACTAGATGGTATTACGTGGATGTCAGTCAGACGAGAAGCGTTATAATGTATTCCGTCAGACCGGGAGAGCCGACAGCTGTCTGCTGTTCCCACGGGGACAGTGTTTTCTTCGGCCGAGTTCTGGGCCGTAGTGTGAAAATTCACTCCGCCAGAACGGGCAGGCAGACAGAGGGTCTGGTTTTTCGCATATGACACTCATGCTCCACGGGCCATGGTCAGCTTGTAGTGTGAAAACTGCCCTGCCTTTCAGACAAGTTGTCTACCTTTGAAATTAACACGCACGTTTCTCGGTCAGTTTGTTAAACGAAGGGTGAGATTACTCGTGGCACGGCAGACGGTTGTCTGAGATTTGCAACTGACACGCGCTTTTCCCGGTCAGTTTGTCAACGCAGGTGCGTAATCGCCCTGGTGGCAGTTACGACACGCCTCTAAGTTAAACGTAGCTGTTATGAGAAGGGGGAGAGATCGGGGGGGGGAGATAGTTCATCCTTTGTATGATTTTTAAATATTAACCTAGTTTGAAACTTTATTTTCATTCTTCTCAATAAATCGCAGTAGACAGGTGGTTCGCGAAGAGTAGAGCTGTATAAGCGAAGTTTCTTAGTTTGTTGCGACAAATTTGTCGAACTTCTAGACTTCCATAAATATGAGCGTAAAAATTCTTAATTGTGCGATATCTTGTAGTGCTGTGTTTTGAGGTAAATATTATATAGTAGTTCTCTAGAATTTTGTGAAGTGATTAAGTGTTAAATCGCCGATTTAATTTTAAACTAGTTCTTTTGAACAGAGGGCTTAATCTATATAGTCTGTATTATTTTCTAGTGACGCGTTTCAGTGGAAAACAGAAATTATATTTCTTGCTTAAATTCAGTCGGCTAATAAAGAAATTTAATTTAACTTCTAAATAATCAGACGAGAGAATATATTTTAAAAAACTAAACTTATAACGCTAGATACATCATTGAGTGTTGACGAAATACGTATGTATTTTCTAATTCATGATGTTTGATTTATTTAATATAACTTATTTTACGGGAAGTTTTAAATATAAGTCAAGCTGTAGGCTTGCTATTAAAATGTAAGTTATATTGAGTACATATATGTAAATTATTTGATATGTGTTCTTTCTTTTATATAGTGAAACGGTGGTACCCAACTTTACCAGCGTTCTAGTACGTGAACATTATTTGGGAAGAAACAAATCACTTTCATTACCTGAACTGTAACAGTTAAATGAAGTAAGAGGCCTTCGCGCCAGAATTAATTCTTCCAGAATAACTCTTCAGTACAATTCAGCCCGTTGTGGCAAGCAAAGATCAGAAACATTCCGACAGAGTTTTGACTAGTACTGTGGTGACCAAATATAGTAACTTCCTGAAAGTAGACACCGATCTGACATTCCTTAAATTCTAGAAACCAAAGCTAATGACATTGTGCTCTGCTAACTTTCGTGCCTGGACAATATTTTATGTGACTTAATCAGACATTCGAAAAATTAGAACACCCAAGGAATCGTTCCCTGAGAGTTTAGTACGTCTTTTGGAACTGGGGATTTCTTGGTCAAGGACTGCATTTTCGGGTCTGTGTGAAGGTCCTAGAATTGAGTATGTTCCCAGAGGCAGCGAGCAAAGTTGTGAGTATAACTGTGTACCCATGGCCATGGCTGAATGAATGAGTGTACGCAGATCAGAGTGTTATTTTACAGTTATAGATTGTCACCCATTTACTGTCTTAATTCTTTTTGTTTAACCTGCAGAATTTGTTACTATTTGCTAGAGTTTCTTTACTTCTTAGGCTAAATCAGATTATTCAACTCTGTGCATACATTTACGAGAAAAGAAGAAAAACTCTTAGCCTCAACCCTACGTATCTATAACTCTTTGGGCCATCATCTGTTCTCTTAACGGGGCTGTGGGCTAAACCTAGAGTAAGATTTTAACGGGCTATCATCCTTGTAGCATTTTCTTAAATTTTTATGACTATTTGTATATGTTTTTCCTTGATGTAATTTTTTGGTGTTGTGAGAAATTTTGATATGATAATTAAAATATCTCTCTTGAACAAAAAAAATCAGTGCGTTGGTCAGCTCGATCCCAATTATCTGTATAATCAGTGTTATAGTTTTCCCACGTCTGTGTGTTTACCTGTCGTCACGTGTATGTGCGTGCCCGTGAGTAGATAGAGATATATATATATATATATATATATATATATATATATATATATATATATATATATATATATATATGGTGTGTGTAGACTGTCTGACGCCTTTAAAAACGGTCGTAGAAGATAGGTGAGAGAGAGAAGATTATCTCGATTCTCAAAGACAGCCTCTATATCACAACCTATCATCTCACGTGGGGAAATTCTATTGTTTTTTTCACCAGCTCTCACTGTATCTATCACTCATTCCAACCTATTCAGAAGGGACAAACCCTAGTCTTAATTCTCCTATCATAAATCTACGACAAATGGTCGCTCGTTACCGGGAATTGAACCCAAATCCTAAGGCGATACGACAAATGTTGGTCTCGCCGATACGACGGACGGATTTTTGAACTTAGAATAGGAAGACGAGTACGACAAACGTGGATCGTCTATCTGGATTTTGTTAAGATTCTTTATTCTGTAATAGAGTAAGAGTGTGATGTCTTGTGAGTTTTGTATCTTTTAAAAAAATTTATCCCCTAGACTAACAATCTGTTTACGGGCGTGCTGACCACACAAACTGATAGTTTTTTTTCCACAGCATTTAGAAATAATATACATTTCAGTTACAGGTTGATTGTCGGAATATATGTTAATTACTGATTTTGTAATACTAAACGCTGGTAAAGTAGTGAGTGTATAACATTCACTGGGTTTTGAAGAAGTAGGTGTTTGAGCAAAAGCTAAGGAGTGCGTTTCGGACTATTTGTCCAGATTAATTGCCTCCCTTACCCTAACTGTCTTCAGGGGTAAACTTGATAGTGGATTAAAATTAAGGGATTATTTTTCTCTTTAATTTTTGCAATAATTATTTTGCTTTTCCACTGTAGCAACTTATTTTTCAGAAGTAATCTTAACTACCATTTAGTTGGCGTAGTCGTGTTTTGCATTAAGTGCTTTATTGCCGATAATAGCAGCGATAGTTAGATTTTACTTTGGAGGAGGTATCCCAGGGTTAATGATATCATCTTTTGAATTTTTGGTTTTTGGTTTCTCGTAAGTGGTAGGAACCAGGTTATTCTTTTTCCTATTTTCTTTCTCCACTAGTCTCAGTCACTGACATAATATGGCCGAGAGGGCAAAGCTTAGACAACTTCTCAGGGACGAAGCGAGAGAGGAGGGACTGGAAGGAGAAGAAGCGAAAGCTTTTGTCAGGGACGAACTTGAGAGATATGATGCGGAGAGGAAAGCAGCTGAAGCTAAAGAGGAAAAAAGAAGAAGCAGCGAGAGGAAAGAAGCGGAAGACCGGCTATTACAGCAGAGGAAGATGGATGAGGAAATGGAAATCCGCAGGATGCAGATGAGAAAGAGAGAAGGAGAGACAGCATGAGGAAAAAAGAGAAGGAGAGACAGCATGAGAAGAGAGAGAGGAGAGAGAGAAAGAGAGAAGAGACACAGCCTGAGTTGGCTCTTAAAGCTCTAGAACTTCAAAGTCGTGGTGCTGCCTCTACCTCCAGCAATGGAGAGTCTTCTCCTCATTCTTCCTTAACTGACCCTGCTAACACTCAATCTACTTCACCATCTCACTGCTATGTCTTTTCCGCTAGAATCTTTCCCTTGTCCAAATGAGAAGATTGACACTTGGCTAGAAAAATTTGAGAAAATTGCAACTCTGTACGGTTTAGAGAGGTCGCGTTGGAACATGAAGCTTTCCCAGGCTTTGAAAAGTTCTGCGTATGATGTTTACGCCAAACTGGAAAGCAGCCAACAAGACAACTATGATCTGTTGAAGAAAGCGTTACTGGAGCGCTTTGAAATGAACGCTCGCAAATTTTTGCAACTGTTTCGCAACAGCCGGAAAGAGAATTCTGAAACTTTTCAGCAGTTCTCGTCTCGTTTGAAGGGTTATCTGACAAAGTGCCTAGAGCTCTCACAGCTCCCCTCTACCTATGAAGGTCTTGAGGAATTTGTTTTAACAGAACAAATAAAGAACACATTGTCTGCTGATACCCGGAGATTTCTAGCTGAGCAGGGTGCAGAAAAACTCGAAGACATCCTAGAGAAGTCTGAGCGTTACCATAATGCGCTGGCTGAACTACCGGCCACAAAGCGGAAACCGACAGAGGAGCATTTTCGAAAACATAACCTAGAGCAATCTTCTCAGGCTTCTAACCAAAATAACCACAGAGAAACTGGACCTCAAAACCCCCCTCCTGAAAAATCCAAGTTCTACAAGAACAAGTACCCCAACCACCCCAAACAGTCTGATCAACCCGACCGCCCTACATGGCAGCGTAGCCAGAAAGGACAAGGTGGCAAAGGGAGAACCCCTGAGCACGGGACATATGATCAGACCGAGCACACCGAGCCGAAACGCATCGGATGCTTATTGACAGTCTCGCAAGGTGGAATTATTGACAGTGATTCCCAACCTGTTGGGGATAGACCCTCAACGCGAGGTACTGTTACTTTGAACGGTTCTCAAACTTCTTGCTTATTTGACACGGGGCTTTCTTACGATTGCATTGTTGCCAGAAACCTGGTCAAACCCGGTCAAGAGACAGCAGAGACCGTCCAACTTTGTGGAGTTCGTAAGAGTGATGCACCTACAGCGCTTCCCATCGCATTGGTGGAGATACACTCTGACTTTGTCAGAGGCGTGATCAAAGCGGCTGTTATGGATGATCCCATCTACCCAGTCATACTTGGCGGGAGATACGTGTGTATTGGGAAACCGGAAGAGCCGATTGTGGCAGCAGTAACTACAAGAGGGCAAACCAAGAAGGAACGGGAGCCTGCGCCTAATTTGTTACCTATGGAACTTAAAGAAGCGCAATACAAGGACCCTACTTTGGCACCCTGCTTTAGGAAACTGCCCATGGCTAAGGAACCCAAACAGCACGGGGACATTTTTTCTGAGGATGGCGTACTTTATCGGAGAACGGGCAAGCCTGACCAAGGTTACAACCAGCTCCTAGTACCGAAACAGTACAGAAGCCAAATCCTAGAAATGGGGCACTCTCTTCCCTTCAGCGGACATATGGGACAGAACGCCACAAACCAACGTATAACCACTCATTATTGGTGGCCAGGAGTAAACACTGATATTATCAGGTACGTCAAATCCTGTGCCCAGTGCCAACGTGTACCACCCAAGCAACGGACACCCCCAGTCCACATGGGTGAAATGCCAATAGTGGGAACACCATTCGAACGGGTTGTGATCGACATTTTAGGGCCTTTCGAAAGGACTAAAAGAAGGAACAGGTTTATCCTGACCTTAGTCGATACATGCACTTTATGGGCAGAAGCTATCCCGCTAACATGCGCAGATGCCAAGCATGTCGCAGAAGCCCTCGTGCAGATTTTCACTCGGTTGGGATTCCCTCAGCAAGTGTTGACGGATAACGGATCCCCATACCGAAACCTGTTGATGGATGAGATCGTTAAGATCTTGAGGACCCAACACATCCACACTAAGCCATATACTCCGGCCGGAAATGGGCTCGTGGAACGTGCTAATGGAAACCTCAACATGATGCTAAGTAAACTGGCACAAGTGAAACCTGAAGATTGGGATCTTTGTATTCCTGCAGCGTTATTTGGCTACAGAGAATCTCCTCATACTTCCACAGGATTTCCGCCAGCTACACTCTTATTCGGCAGACCCATTAAGGGCCCGCTTGAAGCCTTACTTCAGTCTCTGACAGACGAGAAGGCGGATGAGACAGTTGTCTCAGCAAGTAAATATGTGTCGGTTTTATGAGACGACAGAAAGGCCGATGATCGTCTCAGAAACATAAAGTAAAAAATATGTGTCGCACGTTTTAAAGGAAAACATGGTTTGAAACATAGGGTGGGACCTAGCCTAGCAACGACTAACTTTAAGCGAGCACGCACCAAGCACGCTAACCGATACAGGAAAGTCGCGAAAGAGAGAGAACTGGAAGCAGGAGAGAAAGTTTTGGTGTTACTCCCTACCGAGAACAACCAACTGAAGATCGGATGGCAAGGGCCGTTTACCGTCCTGAAAAAGATTTCTAAGGCTAACTACCAGATATCTATTCAAGGAAAGGAAAAGGTTTTCCATTTAAATCTCTTAAAGAGATACTTGGAAAGACCAGTGCCGACCTCCGACCATCTCCTGACGATCGCCAGAGCTGACGAAGATGATGATAGTGGCAGGGATATTCCACCGCTATCACAGGAAATCTTTCAAAAATGTCAGAAGCGGCGACGCTCTTTCAAGCGCGCATGGGAGACATTCCAGAGGAAGGAAACTTTGGGGAGTAGACTTGAGTAGGAATTGGAGAGAGATGGAGGGGGAAGATGAGAGGGAAGAAGACAGACACCCCGAAGCTACGGTTATAGGAAATTTAATTCCATAACGTAGACATGGAGTGCTTCCATATCTTAAGGGGGGACGTCCTGTCACGTAGGTCTTTATGTCATTAAATTGCCTACATCTTCTTCCTATTCTCTCACCCAAATCCTTTTATCTTATTATCTTTCCGTACTTGTTTTTTCCTGTATTTTTTCGCATCACTCGTTGCGAAAAATATATTTCTTCAGTATTTTTAAACTTTACCGGTTTTATTTCTCAAAACTGAGTATCGCACTAGATGGTATTACGTGGATGTCAGTCAGACGAGAAGCGTTATAATGCATTCCGTCAGACCGGGAGAGCCGACAGCTGTCTGCTGTTCCCACGGGGACAGTGTTTTCTTCGGCCGAGTTCTGGGCCGTAGTGTGAAAATTCACTCCGCCAGAACGGGCAGGCAGACAGAGGGTCTGGTTTTTCGCATATGACACTCATGCTCCACGGGCCATGGTCAGCTTGTAGTGTGAAAACTGCCCTTATGCCTTTCAGACAAGTTGTCTACCTTTGAAATTAACACGCACGTTTCTCGGTCAGTTTGTTAAACGAAGGGTGAGATTACTCGTGGCACGGCAGACGGTTGTCTGAGATTTGCAACTGACACGCGCTTTTCCCGGTCAGTTTGTCAACGCAGGTGCGTAATCGCCCTGGTGGCAGTTACGACACACGCCTCTAAGTTAAACGTAGCTGTTATGAGAGAAGGGGGAGAGATCGGGGGGGGGGGGAGATAGTTCAACCATTGTCTGATTTTTAAATATTAACCTAGTTTGAAACTTTATTTTCATTTTTTTCAAAAAATCGAAATAGACAGGGGGTTCGCGAAGAGTAGAGCTGTATAAGCGAAGTTTCTTAGTTTGTTGCGACAATTTGTCGAACTTCTAGACTTCCATAAATATGAGCGTAAAAATTCTTAATTGTGCGATATCCTGTAGTGCTGTGTTTTGAGGTAAATATTATATAGTAGTTCTCTAGAATTTTGTGAAGTGATTAAGTGTTAAATCGCCGATTTAATTTTAAACTAGTTCTTTTGAACAGAGGGCTTAATCTATATAGTCTGTATTATTTTCTAGTGACGCGTTTCAGTGGAAAACAGAAATTATATTTCTTGCTTAAATTCAGTCGGCTAATAAAGAAATTTAATTTAACTTCTAAATAATCAGACGAGAGAATATATTTTAAAAAAACTAAACTTATAACGCTAGATACATCATTGAGTGTTGACGAAATACGTATGTATTTTCTAATTCATGATGTTTGATTTATTTAATATAACTTATTTTACGGGAAGTTTTAAATATAAGTCAAGCTGTAGGCTTGCTATTAAAATGTAAGTTATATTGAGTACATATATGTAAATTATTTGATATGTGTTCTTTCTTTTATATAGTGAAACGGTGGTACCCAACTTTACCAGCGTTCTAGTACGTGAACATTATTTGGGAAGAAACAAATCACTTTCATTACCTGAACTGTAACAGTTAAATGAAGTAAGAGGCCTTCGCGCCAGAATTAATTCTTCCAGAATAACTCTTCAGTACAATTCAGCCCGTTGTGGCAAGCAAAGATCAGAAACATTCCGACAGAGTTTTGACTAGTACTGTGGTGACCAAATATAGTAACTTCCTGAAAGTAGACACCGATCTGACATCCCTTAAATTCTAGAAACCAAAGCTAATGACATTGTGCTCTGCTAACTTTCGTGCCTGGACAATATTTTATGTGACTTAATCAGACATTCGAAAAATTAGAACACCCAAGGAATCGTTCCCTGAGAGTTTAGTACGTCTTTTTGGAACTGGGGATTTCTTGGTCAAGGACTGCATTTTCGGGTCTGTGTGAAGGTCCTAGAATTGAGTATGTTCCCAGAGGCAGCGAGCAAAGTTGTGAGTATAACTGTGTACCCATGGCCATGGCTGAATGAATGAGTGTACGCAGATCAGAGTGTTATTTTACAGTTATAGATTGTCACCCATTTACTGTCTTAATTCTTTTTGTTTAACCTGCAGAATTTGTTACTATTTGCTAGAGTTTCTTTACTTCTTAGGCTAAATCAGATTATTTTTTAACGGGCTATCATCCTTGTAGCATTTTCTTAAATTTTATGACTATTTGTATATGTTTTTCCTTGATGTAATTTTTTTGGTGTTGTGAGAAATTTTGATAATTAAAATATCTCTCTTGAACAAAAAAATCAGTGCGTTGATCAGCTCGATCCCAATTATCTGTATAATCAGTGTTATAGTTTTCCCACGTCTGTGTGTTTACCTGTCGTCACGTGTATGTGCGTGCCCGTGAGTAGATATATATATATATATATATATATATATATATATATATATATATATATATATATATATATATATATATATATATATATATATATCTGTGTGTAGACTGTCTGACGCCTTTAAAAACGGTCGTAGAAGATAGGTGAGAGAGAGAAGATTATCTCGATTCTCAAAGACAGCCTCTATATCACAACCTATCATCTCACGTGGGGAAATTCTATTGTGTTTTTTTTTTCCACCAGCTCTCACCGTATCTGTCACTCATTCCAACCTATTCAGAAGGGACAAACCCTAGTCTTAATTCTCCTATCATAAATCTACGACACATATGAATATCTGGCAACGACAGAATAGGTTCACCATCATCATCAAAGTCGGAAATTTCTTCCTGGATTACTGCCAAGGAAGAACGACGATCAATAGATTCGTCAATGGCTTCAAAGATAGGACGTAGATGTGGTGGTGTCGTAGATTTTCGATAGGGGAATTAAGACATAGTTTGGTCCCTTCTGAATAGATCTAGAACAGGTGGTGAGTCAGTGAGAGATAAGATAAGAAATAGATTTTCACGTGTAAGATGGTAAAAAAAAAAAAGGTAGAATCTGTCCATGTTCTCGAGAAGATACTCTAGTTCAGCCTATCTCTACAACCGAACTTTGTTTGTCAGACAGATTACCTATATATATATATATATATATATATATATATATATATATATATATATATATATATATATATATATATATATATATATATATATATATATATATATATATATATAAACCACTCACATACACACACACATAAGTGCCGACAGTAAGACGCACAAACGTGAAAAAAATATATCAATGGAATAGGGATATTTTTGGGACGAGCTGACCAACTCATGTAAATAAAGTTTATGTAAATTTTATTTACCATAAAGAAACTTCACAACAGCAATAATTTGAATATCAATAAAAAAATACGAAAATGAACATAGGTTAATGAATTAATCAAGAAATAAGCCCATAGGTGTAATCCTCCCTCCCTCTGTTGAGACAAGATCCCGTTAGAAGAAGGTTATTAACCCCCAAAGAGTCAAAGATTTTTACGCTTTGGTCTAGGATTTCCCTCTACAGTAAAGAACAGAGTTTATACGTCAATCTATTCTGAAAAAAAGAAAGACACTGTTAACAATAAAACTTACACATTTAAAATAACCAACGTAAGTACATGGATTCTACAAGATATATATATATATATATGAGGATTATTCATTCATCCTTCCTCTTTTCTCAGACAACCGTGGCCACGTACATTCGTTCTTACCTAATACTTGAGTTGCACCTTCTGGAACAATCTTTAGGACTCAAGCACACAGCAAATCCAGTGTTATTTTTGGCAAAGAAAACCCCAGCTTCTCAAAGACAGATTAAATCCACTTCTCCGGGGAGCGTTCTCACTTGTTATTTTTATTTAGGACTACTATTTATGTCACATTAATTAGACCAGGTAAGAAATTGAACAGTGCTCACAGTGTCAATAGCTTGAAATTTCCAGTACATAGAAATTTCAGGTCGGTAACTTCTCTCAGTATAATAATTCCTTGTCACACCACAAGTTGTCAAACGTCGGGAAATGTTAATGTTTGTGATTTCGCCACTACGCGCTGAATGTAAATGCAATTTGAGAAAGAAATATAAATCTGGATCTATAGGCCCAGTTACAATATTTATTCTTAATTTTCTTTGGGTTGGTACTCTGTCTCTTTCTGGGTACAAACACGATGCCAGACAGGTTTACATTGAAGACCCAGATATCAATTAAGATATGTTCTTTTGTATGGTTATTCTCAGATTTATATGGAAGCCGCTGGTAGATTTTGGTTTGACCCAATACTGTGTAAAGGAGAAAAAAATACAAATACTTAACCATAATATAGTATTCTCAATCCTATCCTTAACCCGCATAAAATATAATATATTATCCACTTCGGTTATTTAACTAAACTTATAAACTACAAGCTTAGAGCTTGTCTTATCGTTTAAAACTTCCGTGAAATAAATTCTAGTCATTTAAAAAAATTAATCATCATGAATTAGAAATAAATACATATTTCGTCAATACTCATGATGAATAGTGCATTTACTAGTTGGTTACAATATTCTCTGACTGGTTACTAGCAATTAATTAAATTTATTTTATAGCTGAAAGAGTTTAGCTGGAAATTATTATTTATTCTGCTAGCCTATGTAACACAGTAAAACTTAGAGAAATATAAATGACGGACCTATCTAGTAAATCCCTCTGCACAAAAATCTTATAGAAATATAATACGGACTTAACCATTAATCACTCAAACTACTAGTAAATACAATTACCTCCACACAAAACTTCTAAGACTATCTCCAACGAAAAACTAAGAAACTCCACTAATACAAGTTAACTAGAAATCGAAGCTAGATGTCTTTAAAATCTGAGGAGTACTGAATAATGGATTTTAAAAGCTGGAGAATATATATTAAATCTCCTGAAAATCGCTCGTACTTGCTAGATATGACACCTTCACTCAGATCTCGGGCTTTTTCTCGTTCGATCTGCGAATCTGAGGAAATTTCGCGCTTTTGCCGCTTGCAGACTCTGCAATTCAGCGAAGCCCGTCCTTCGATCTGGCGATTCTCACCGTGTTTAATTACCTATTAAACGAACGGATTCAGGGGAAGGTAATAGAAATTGTCTCCCCTTGGTTCCAAATTATCGGCTCCTCCTATCAAATTATTTCCCCTGATCACTGTCTAAAGAAAAATACGTTTCAACTATCATTAGTTTATCTACCCTTGAGCCAAAATTTACGACTCTATGAAATAGTCGCCCCTTTCTTACGCGTTCCGTCTCACTCTGTTTGATCTTATTACGACGATTTTCAATCGCTGGCGTTTAATTACAGGTAACCGGCTCAACGTTAGCTAAATAGGTCTGTTTGTAAACATTCCTAAGGAAAAAGAGAACAGAAAATAAAATAGGCGTGCTAAATTAGAAAAAATAGACAGACCTCTGAGTGTAGGAGGGTTTTATGTTAACAAACGTGCGTAGGTGAAAAAGAAAAATGAAGATAATGAAATAGATATATGAAAGCTATTATCATAATATGTCACAGGTGGTCTAGTATAAAATTGTTGTAACATATTTATGTGAAAAATTTTTTCTGTTCCTTTCACATCTACAACATAGTCGACATCTGGTACTTTATTTATGATTTTATAAGGACCTTTCCAAGAAATCAACAATCTATTTCCTTGTTTGGGAGCAACACAAAAGCTTCGTCACCTGGCCACAACTGGCGCAGTTTCCTGTTTTTATTAAAAAACAGTCGAGCCTTTGATTTTGCCCTTTCCGATGATTGCACTGCTATTTGGCATGCGTCAATAATCTTTCGCCTTAAATTTACGACGTATTGATAAGAGGATTGAACTTCCTCGTTCATATCAGTACCAATATGTAGTTCTTTTAAAATAGCCATGAGACCCCGTTGCTTTGCACCATAAACTAACTCAAAGGGACAAAATCCGGTGCTAGAATTGGGAATTTCTCGATATGCAAACAGAACAGTTGGCAAGATACGGTCCCAATCTTGCGGATATTTACTGTGACTCTATCAAGCATTTGCTTCAGTGTCCTATTAAATTTTTATATTTTCCCGGACGCTTGTGCGTGATATAATGAACTGAGTGATCTGTCAATTCCAAACATTTTTTTTCATGGCATCGGAAACAAATTGCGAACCATTATCAGACTGTATGTTTTCGGGAAAACCCAGTCTGGTGAAAACTAAAAATAGCGCATCAGCTATGTCATCACTGGAAATATTTTTCAATGGAATAGCCTCGGACCAACGAGTACACATATCGGTACACGTTAAGCCACAATTTACGACTCTATAAAATAGTCGCCCCTTTCCTACGCGTTCCGTCTCACTCTGTTTGATCTTATTACGACGATTTTCAATCGCTGGCGTTTAATTATAGGTAACCGGCTCAACGTTAGCTAAATAGCTATGACCCCTAGCTGAAGTAACTTTGATAGGACCAATAAGGTCAATAGACATCTTTGTGAATGGACGCAAGGATATGTCTGCTGCTTGAATGGGTGCATTATGACCAGGCCTTTTAATTGCAACAAAGAGTAATATGATCATCAACATTACCCTCATTATTATCAATGTCATCATTAACATCACTCATGACATCATTCACGTGCTCATCATCATTGGTAACTTCTTCTAAAATAATATCATCACCAATATGACTTAACCTTTCCTCACGAGCTTGTGCTCTTGTAGTAACAGCATTAGCCATTATTAAGTGCTCTCTCTCCCACTTCTCAATGTCCTGTCTGGAACATTCATGGATCCCTGGGATGTTTCCAAGTATAATCCCAGCGATAGGTACATTTAACAAGCATGCAAGCACTCTACCTGCGAAATACGGTGTATCCAGAAATACTTCCGCTGTGGGAAAGTATTCTACCATTCCACCAAAAGTAATGCACTTAACTTCCTTTCCTGTGTAGTCTGAGGGGTCCACCATCAATCTTCGTATTCCAATCGTTGTTGCACTTGTATCACGCAACAAAGACACTAATTTATTATTGACAAAACCCTTATCCAGTACCAAGGAACCTGTGTTTTCCACAGAAGACATAACAGGCAAAGGGTGTCCACACAAAAGTCTCGGTACACTCTGTGGCTGAAACAAAGAATTGCAATGAGTACAGTTAGTACTATTAGTTAAATCAACACTGCAAGCATTTGCGTGCGCGATAGGAACATCGTTTTGATTTGCCCTATTGTTATCAATATTCACGACAGCATTAACACGTTCTGGGTTTCTTGACTGACGATAATTATTGTTCTGAAAAGAACCTCTATTATTTGAGTCATCATCATGTGACGTATTCTTTCCAGAACGTTGTCTCCATTACAGCTGCTCTGAACGCATCACGATTCTGGGCAAGTCGACCTGCATCAGCCAAAGACAAGTTCAGACTCTCTGTGATGTCCTGGGTCCACCGTCGTCTAGGTCGACCCCTTCCCCTTTTTCCAGGGACCATGCCTTCCATCACTGTTTTTTCCAGGCTATTATGTCTTTTTATATGACCGAAAAATTTCAGCTTCCTTATTGCGATGGTATTTAGGAGCCAATGTTCCTGTACGTTTAGTGAGTGTAGTACTTCTCTGTTGGTCTTTTTTTCTGTCCAGGGTATTCTCAACATCCTTCTGTAGCATTTCATTTCAAATGATGTAATCTTTTTTGCAACTGTTTTATTGAGTGTCCAAGTCTCGCAGCCGTATGTTGCCACTGGGAATATACATGCTCTGATCAGTTGTAACTTTGTTTCTTTGCTTGTGCCTTGCCATAGGTTTTTCATCTGTATTAGTTTAAATTATTTGAGTAATTATCATTATTCCTGTGGAATGATCTATTACCTCTGTTTTATTTGGCCCCATAACCTCCTCTATTTTGGTAATCATTTTGTTTGTAAGATGATTGAGGACCATAATAATCATTGTTATTATTATAGTTGTCATATCTCTGAGGCTAATGAGATTTCTTATTAAAATTATATTTGACTCTATGGTTGCCATATTGAACGTTTTGATTTAATCTATAATTCCTGTCAATGCTGTTGAATCCTTGCTTGCATTGTTAAAATTCATCACTCTGGCTAAAGCTGCTGGAAGAGAATCCCTAAAGTTATCTCTGCTTAAATTCTTATTAGGATGTGCAACCTGATATTGTCTACCCCAGGTTTCACACGCAGCTAATTTATCCGGTTTTCTCTCCTGTAAAAAGGATAGAAAATCTCCACTAATGGAAGACAAAACCTTATCTCTGAGGATTAAGTCAGATAAACCTTCAAATGTCTTTTCAATTTTAGCAAGATCAATCCATCTCGAAAAGTAAATTTTTATTGAGGCAATAAATTATGTAAAGTCTTTAGTAGAATCAGGTACCAGTGATTTAAATTTTTGCCTATAGCCATCCTCACCCAATTGAAATTTCTTAAGCAATAATATCTCAACAGCATCAAAGTCGTTTCTCGACTGGTCATCCATTGTACACACAGCCGTACATGCATCTCCAATCAATTAGTTCATGAGCCTACTAGGCCATGTAGCTTTATCGATATTAAACTCATGACAGAAGGTCTCAAATCTACTTAGAAAGCATTGGATATTGTCTATGGAAGAGTTAAATTTAGGCAAAGTCACTGATATATTTGTTATGATCTCTTCTATCATCATCCATATTTCTTATATTCACCTGAGGTTGTTGCAATCTTAATTTATCAAGTTCAATCTCAGCTAATTTGATTTCTTGAGCTTGTTTTAATTTTTCCTTTTCAAGAGCTAAATCTTCTGCCCTTCTCTTCTCATCAAGAGCTATTTCTTCTGCTCTTCTCTTCTCTTCAAGAGCTATTTCTTCTTTTCTTTCTGCTCTTATTTTCTCTTCAAGAGCTATTTCTTCTGTTCTTCTTTTATCTTCTTCTTGTCTTTTCTTCTCTTCACGAGCTATTTCCTGTGCTCTTCTCTGCTCTTCAAGAGCTATTTATTCTTTTTTTTTCTTCTCTTTCTTTGATCTCTGAGTTCCTTTTCCACATAGTTTCTCAAAATCTCACCTTCCATTCCAAACTCCTTCCCAAGTTTGAGGAAATACTCTGCAGTAGACATGATTTACATTTATTGTGCTTTTCAATGCAACCAATAAAGTAAATTTATAATAATATTTCTTTATGAATAATATTTTCAATAATTATAACACCACCTCAAATTCACTTAATTTGATGCATTAGTAGCAAAATATACGGATGATAAAAATGGAGCATAAAAGAAAGGTACAAACAGAAGACAGAATACAATGATCAGAGCCCAAAAGAAGATAATGCAAATGGAAAAACTAAGGCAGAACTATATGAAATGGAACAATGAAAAAAAAAATTGTAGCTCTATTCACACATATGACAATGCATCACGATTTTTTTTACAACATTAATCACATCTATTAAATCAAAGATAGCCAGGTAAGAAGCACAGTTTCACAAACAATAATTATAGAAAACTGAAGAAAAAATATTTGACTGGACAACAATTACAAATGATACAATTAACAAAACTTCACAGCTAACAATCACAGGTTATGATTATTTCAATAGTAGCAGTATACACGCAGCTTTGTATATGCCGGCCCCACTATTTGAAACAATCACGCTCCAAATCCTAAAGAAAACGCTTATGAATCTATCGACCAGTCGAAACGGTATTGATAGAAACACAAGTCCCACCTACAGCCCACAGATTAGCTACAACACACCATTAAAACATGGAACATAAATTCTGAAAAAAATACGCAGGCAAACAAAGATAATATAGTCACACGCTGTATGAAACATAAACGTGACTTATCTGAATGCCAGGCCTTAAAATCTTCCTAGTTCCAATGGCTGTTCCTCCTAGCACTGAATGCGAACTGGATACAAAGACCGCCCACTAGGTCTAACCCGTTGCTACAGCTGACACGATTCAGAATTCACTTGATTCATCGATGTCAGAAACAATACGCCATCTTCGGCAGAAAAGTTGATGATTTCAAACATCAAGGATGCAGATATAATGTTCTTGAATACTTGCTCTTTCAAAAACTTGCAGAAATGAAGAACTGTAAAGTGAAAATTGTCCTCCGGATTTTTCAGACTCTAGCAGACGACAGGTGCGCCATCTTGAAAAACTGGGATGAAGCAGGCTCTCATAGCAAAAATGCTGACGAAAAGTCTTTGATCAGATTGTAGGCGATCATCGGCTTGTGACCCCCATAATTGTAGACGATCATCAGCTTGTGGCCCCCATAATTGTAGACGATCATCGGCTTGTGGCCCCCATAATTGTAGAGGGATAATTTGATATGGTAGATGGTTTAGATCTATCTTCCCTCTCCGAGTTCATTTAGAGTCCTCAGTAGCTGGATTTTAATGTCCAGCCTGTCTAGGGTATAATTTTCATTAGGCCTTTCAGTCCAACTTTTTTTAACAGTCTTCAAAACGTAAGGCTAGTCTTCACAGTAGAAAACTCCATAATGCCTGGTTGACGTTTAGACAACATTTATTTTATTACACGACGTAGCTCCTAATTGAAGGCATCCATAAAAATAGTCAATGGCAATCTCTAGCCAGTCCATAAGATCAGTCTATCGTCACGTAGACTACGGAAACAATGTCAGAGGCATATTGCTGAAATATTTAATATATAGTTCCACACACATACCTCTCCTTTCAGCAATGACTTGTCCGTTTAAATATCATCAAGCTTAGGCTCCAACTGTAGGACGACGTAGCTGATATAAATGATAAAACTCTGTAACAAGAGTACACTATCTGGAGCTCGTCCAAAACACGTCTTTCTCACACGGAGAATACACAGCGAAAGAGGCCAACTTCAAGATCGAATCTTCAACCAAAAGCCGGCAAAGGATCGTCTGCTCGAAAACAGCAGACTATATGACGTACTTCCGGGGCAGTCTGGGCAACGCTTATCAACAAGGAAATGAGTACACAAACCCTGTCGAGTGCGATAGAGCCTGTTATGATTTTACACATAACACCCGCCTCATACAAGAAATGCATTTAACCCTACACCATCCCATTAAAGGTTCACATGCCCTGGTAAGGCATATTTCCCTGAATTACTTCTGGCCATGCTTGCTATATGACGTTCGACAGTTTGTGCAAGATTGCTCTGTTAGCCATAGCCCGGACAACCAGTAGGATGAAACTCGTTGGATAACTCGTACCTCAATTCGACATTTCTATGTAGAAAAGCAGAGTTACGACGAGCGCAGATGGAAGACATTACTTTAGCGCCATACTTTGAACATAGTCAGCTCAAAATAAACCCTACCAGCTGGAACTTTCCACAAAGAGGATGGGATTATTTTCGACGGACGAGCAAGGGAAGCAACTCGTGGTGCCTCTCCCCTTAAGACCTTCCGTCAAGAAAGCGGCTCACATTTCATCATAAGGAGAACATGTTTCAGTAGGAAATACCATGAGTAACCTTAAGGAGGATTACTTCTGGCCTAGACGGTGGGCAGATGTGCGTGAGTACATTGAAAACTGTGCACACTGCGAAGCGAGAAACTCAGTCACTCGCCACCGAGATAAAGGAAGAGAGGACAACTCTATGAGAGAGAGAGAGAGAGAGAGAGAGAGAGAGAGAACCCGGTAGACAGTAGAACGCATCGAGAAGTGTCCGCCCCTAGCTAGATACTCTACAAATCTCTTAGGAGAGGGGGTATCTGTGACGAAACGGGGGCAACCTCTATCGATCTTTGGTTCTCTCCGGCATTATCGGTATATTTGTGGTACTGATTTTTATTAGGTGCGGTCAATTATCGCACTTTCCTTTCTTTCTTTCTTTATTTGTCTGCTAAGAAGCAGATATGTGATTTTATCAAATCTCCCGGTTGGTGATAACTATCATAGTTGTGACACTCCTTGCAGATATGTCACCGGTTTGTTACCTGGCCATCCCAGCCTACGAAGAGCTGAGATAAGATAATCGCCCGCGCGTTTAGATTGAAACGTTGATAAGACGACATTACCGTCTGTGTGACATGGGTGGGCAGACAAATGTGATGTAATTGCTTCCGGTCCTTGGTTAAAAAGTAATCATGGATTTATTACATTTTAGACAATATGAGTCTACAAATGTATGTGTGAGAGAGTGTATACAAGGCATCAGATGTCCATATATGGTAATACGTGACCTTTGCAGGCACGCACCTTATTTCACGTGTGACTATTTTGAAATATCACAGCCTATCCTGCAGGATTTGAAATGATTGAATCTTTCTGATTAGATTCATAACATCACTGGAGGGAATATAGGCTGACAGTTTCACAGCTTTATTTCTCTGTGATTTGCACGCTCGCCAAGACACCAGACCTTCGCCAGAGTGAAGAACTAGATTCATAATTCCTAATTGTTATCCGGACCTATTATTAGAGAACCAGATAATACTTATAAAGCACAGGAAATCTCTTTCGCATTTTAATAAGGAACAACCGGGACTAGGAAATTGAATAAACACGGAGTCAGAAGGGCCAATCTATTGTAAAATTAATAGAAATCCCAGACATGTGTAAGAGAAAGATTCATCTCTTTTATTCATCTGTGCGACAGGTCTGTAGCCAGGATTGGCGT
>JAMPIV010018830.1:432340-553950 GCA_024509875.1 Oreohelix idahoensis
CTAGCCACAGACACTGTGGAAAAATATGTATATACACACACGCATAATTACTTCCTATCGGGAAAAAGGAAGATCTGAGGCGATTTTTATAACATTCAAGTAGTTGAAACTTAGAAAACAACGAACACCAAAATGGAAAATATATTGAATTCTTTATTACTAGGTTTATGATCAAAAAAGTTTGCTAGTCTTAGAGCTGGTCTTGTCCTGATGGGTAATATGCTTTCGAATCAAAAATCCGACAGATATAAATAAAGTTATGGACAAAAGACTGTATTTGTTCGTACAGACAGACCAACACATGATCGGTTTTACTTTCACTAACGGTGACATTTTTTGACGCGTCCTTGAAAAAGGCAAGAAAGGGTACAAGTGGTCTGTTGTAGAAAGGGGCAGAAAAGGGGGAGAAAAATTATGGGATGGCTTAACACCAAATATATTTAGCAGTAGAAATCTAAGAATGAGAGAGGAAAAAAAACTTGGTAGTGTCCAAAAATCAAGTCTGTTTTTTCTTTTAATTTCAAATTTCAAAATTGTCGTTCGTTCATTGGCCAAAGCCTTTCATATTCTTGAGAAAATTCAAGGGCTTGACGCCATTTGTAGAAGATAGTCCCGAGAGCAGGACGTTGTGTATTTCTGAAGGAAAGTGATTAGCCTTATTAAAGCAAATATATATGAAAGTATAGGCATCACAGTTCAGCCAGCAGTATATCTAAAATCTGCTATTTAACGTACCTGTGTTTTTTTTCATTGAATTTCTGGTAAGACCGACATTATTCATATATCTTTTGTTTAAAAATGTGAGTGAGAGATGCTGCCATCACGACTGTAAGTAATCAGGTCCCAAGCTGATTTGTGCAGGGCCTTGAGGGGAATTAAGATAAAACACATTGCCAGTTTTGTAAATGCACATGTTTTGTGAAATAAAATGTTTTCTTAGGTGACCAGAGGGACACAGCTCACCTATCCCATTGTATGGTAGAAAAGAAAGATTAATAATATTATTGCAGATGCACTGCCGCCTTTGTAGGAGAGACATGTGAACAACACTGGTACACTGTGGAATGGATGTGCTGGATTGGTCCATTGGATATGACCCAGCTCTTTATTTCTTATGTATGCTCTTTTGTATATAAAACACAGTCTAAATAAGATATCAACCAGGAGACATTGTTTCATTATTACAGGGTTTTATCTGGCACTAGTCCGGTGCCAGATTTCTATGGGAAAGCCGTTGAGGAGTTTTGGAGTCCAGTAGTGATAGGGGTCGCCAGTTTCCCCCCTATTACTTTTGGAGCAGTGGTCATTCGGCAGAAAGAATTCAGACAGTTCCAGTGGGCCAGATAAGTGAAATATCTGGTACCCTAACAGTGCATCAGCTATAAGAGCAGCGTACCCCTGTATTCAAGAAATAAAATATTTCCCTAGTGAAATTAACAGTGACAGTGTATTTTAAAGAGACTGGGAGTGATTAAAAGAATCCCAAACAGCCATCCAGTGTTAGAAACCAGTAATAGACAGATTTTAGTAACACTATTAAATATAATTTAACAGTATTTGTTTGGACACTTGTCCCTGTGGGTCTAAAATTTACATTTTGTATATATCTTGAATTCTTTTCATTTTTAAAGTCCTGACCAGAAGAATACTAGGTTCAGGACCAAATAAATCATACAGAAAATTATTAATTGTACAAATATATCCCAGGTGTTATTTCCTTTAATCATAGCCTTTAATACTTGTTTGTGTAGAGGTGTATTATTGTTAAAGTACCATCACACCACACTTGCATATCCCTAGACATTAGACGTAGCTATCATTCATACTAGTCAAGAATAAGTCTGCTTGAGGCCATAAGGTGGTAGCAGAAAGGTACCCTGATAAATCAACCCTAAATTTGTTAGAATCAGGGACCTTCACAGCTGGCCTCATTCAGTACATTAAGAAAAAATATCAACATCATTTCATAACATCAAAACCCACCACGATACTTACCGTTATCTTTGTGTGTCTAGAACATTCCCTACTTACCGGTATCTTTGTGTGTCTAGAACATTCCCTACTTACCGGTATCTTTGTGTGTCTAGAACATTCTCTAATTACCGGTATCGTTGTGGTTAATCAAAAGGAAGCTAGAAAAGAGGTATCTTAAATTAATCATCAACACGTTCCGTCGAGGACAGGCGCTACATTCAATCTTCAAGGGCATTGTGGCTTGACGGCTACACGTAACAGTGGATGATGTGTGTCTTTATTTTTATTTTAGACAGTTTGGAATATTGTTTCCCATTCTCTGAATGTTTTCTGTGCTTCTTCTGATAGCATTAGAGCCACGCCTTCACTATGACGTGTACTTTCTTTATGTCACAAGGACAGCACCATTTCTCATGTGTTCAGTTTCTTACTTTCCAGCATGTTTCGCAGTTCCAGGATGTATTTTTTTATTTTTATAGTTTCACATTTCTGCTGCCGCCTATGTAGATATGTCCTGTTTGTTAAAGTACGAACATTACAGGTCAACGCTGGAGATTTTCTTATAAGAAAATAGGCGAGACAGCAACTTGGGCTTTTTTCGAGTTGTGTCATGTGCAAACTTACCAGGTGACCTTCTGTCTTGGATGACTGAATTGAATTATTTCCTTTAGTTGGCTTATTCGTATTGTTGTTGAGGTTTAGTGACTTGAAGTTTCCACAGGACGGGGTAACCGGCCTTGTACCTACATCCCTCCACCCCCATCCCCAGTCGCTTTTTATTAGAATCCTTGCAGTTTTACTAGAATCCACTACCAATTTACTATTCTTTGCTCTCCTTTCGGGCCTCGATAACACACTGGCGCATGAAGTCCCACTAAATTTGGTTTTTAAATTTCAAGTGTAGCTGCGTCCATTCACTGTTTATACAAGCTGCGCCTATTCATTTCATTGGCACGAAGTACGGAGTTAACAACCATTCTTTGTTTCTTTTGTAAATATGACGTGTTTATTTAACATGCGTTATTTCTTCAAACGTTATTCAACATTTCCAGAATCTGAAGATTGATTCGTGATGCCCCCATCCGTGAACATTTTATTACAACCAACCAGGTAAGTTTGTGGCCACAGAAACGCAGGTCCAAGAATTTAATATGACACCCGCGGCGTTCTTTGATGTGACTTGTTACGCTTGACTGCGGTTACATTTTTAATATTGCGAGATATCGCTTTCGCAATTACACCCGGACTTACTATGACAATGCACTTTATTTTTCTTTGTTAAGTGATGGGTTACAATTAGGATATACAGTGTCTTCTTCTTCTTCTTCTTCTTTGATCCACTGTCACTGAGCGTCAGCTCTTGGTGAATACAGTGTCTATGTTCTTAGATAGTGCATTCAACTGCTATTTCCTAATAACATTACCCAACTCATCATTAATTGTAAATGTGGTCAATAAACATTTCTAATTGCGGGTATGATTTTTGTTTCTTCATAAAATGGCAGATACTTCATATTTCTTGTGTTAGTTATTTTTTTAATACAATATATAATATTTATATAAAATTTTAAAAAACAAATATGGGATGATGAAAGCTGGAGGTTTTGTAGGTTTATATGGAATTTTACATTTGGGATACATAGCTTCAGCTGAGCTAAATTATTCCTTCCTTGTGTTGTCCATTTTCTCCTTATTTTCGCACTATTTAAAGTTTGATATACATTTACTTTACTATTTCATTTACTATCATTACTCTACTCTTTCTTCTTTCTTTCTTAATCGGAACCTCTTCTACCCCTTTGTCACAGGTTGCCTCCCCTTGCTTGCTGCAGTAGTGGCCAAAACCTAGCAAATCTAATGTGGGTCTTCAAAGGTGTCTTCTTTCGCACAAGTTTACTCTTGGCAGAGTTGTAGATAGAAGGATAATGATGCTTCTACCTCGAGGTAGTATTCACAAGATATTTCAGAAGTCAAGAACAATGCTGCATTAGTCTGAGCACGTTAACTTTTTATATAACCCGCCGCATTTTGTGAAGATGTATGATTTAGCTCGTTCAAACCCCCAGCTGCGTTAAGTCAGCGAAATTCCTCTTATTATACAGCACAAGCACAAAATTAGGATTATATCAGAGCTGTGTGCTTTCTGTGCTTCTCTATGGCGCGGAGAGCTGGAGAGTTACAGAGAAGGAAATGTCGAAATTGTCCTCTTTTCACACAACATGCCTAAGAAAAATTCTCCGAATCTTTTGGCCGAATATCATCACCAACCAAGATCTGCTTACTCGGAGCAAGCAAGAGGACATACACACCATCATAGCTGGCAGACGCTGGAGCTGGGTTGGCCATGTCCTCAGAAGAGACCCCGATGCCATCACAAGAACAGCTATGCTATGGACCCCTGAAGGAAAACGAAAGAGAGGCCGACCAAAAACAACTTGTCGGAGGACTGCGGAGGCTGAGATGCAAAGAATGAACCAGAGTTGGGGCACTGTACGAAGGATGGCCGCCGACCGAGCAAAGTGGAATCAATTTGTTGTTGCCCTACAAGACACCACCAGGCGTAATGGCCACTGACTGCTTTGACGGTCGGCGGCTAAGGATCAAAGAAGAAGAATATATATGTATATATATATATATATATATATATATATATATATATATATATATATATATATATATATATATATATATATATATATATATATATATACTTGAGGTTCTGGATCATTTGCGTGCCTTTGTAATGATTAATTCAGCTATGAATCTGTCATAATCAACATATACACATTTAATGATCAATTATTTATGACACAAATGTAAATAAATATGACTCGTGATTATGAAAAATAATTACGTTTCTTCACCGAAAAGTCTTTACGCTTGATGAATTTAGCAAAATAAAGTTCTGTTGTTTTGGCCTGTTAAAATTGGGACTTGCCAAAATGCTGAAGTACCGATGCTGCTTTTCCGTAGATTCGCCTCTGTGGTGAGGGGCATTTTTCCAGATCAGTTCACGAAGTAACTGCTCCGGGGGTCAAGGCAGGAATCTCCAAGTGTCGATCTCAAGCTTCGAACCAAAGTCTAGTAGTACAGCAAATGGTATCTCTGGTTCGTACCACAATTAGTCGGGTCGCCTCGTTGAAACTTTCAAACAGTGATCCTCCGTATATGGAGTTGCTACATCCGACAAACGTTGTCAAAGTCTACTCATATCACAATTCTTGCTCACTCTTCAAAATGTCTTCCACGATTGCGTTTATTTATAATCACCTGTCCCAAACAGTCGGAAGTGATTATGCAATCTTAAGCAAACACTTCATGCTCGCATCTACCAGGAGTCAATGTGATATTAACACGTTTTAGTGATTCATTTAATCTCTCATGGATGGGCGATACGCTTTGTCTGGCCTTGTCATGCATCGAAGCGTGAAAAGTGAACAATGACAGTAGGGAAAAAGAATGTGCTAACAATTGAATAATGCACATAGTTCAGTACGCACAATAAATGTAGTTGAATACTGCCGGAGTGAAGAAGAGAGCACACAAATTATGTCACACCGTAACAGAGTGTAGAGGTGACCCAGAGAGCACAATGGCTCGTGGGTGAACATGTAATCAAATTTTAAGACAAACAGGTGATTGGCCTGTTATGTACTCTACTCAATTTTAAAAAATATTTTATGAATTAACAATTAAGTGTTTATTTTTCTTAGCAGTAAATTGACACAATTAAAGGTATGATGGTAGTCAACTTTGGGAATCGTTGTTCTCCTCCACGAGAAGAGTGTGCTGCTTATCGTTAGCGGTTCTACCTTTATCTGTGCAAGTTCTGGTATAATGAACGGCTTTTGTTATTACTCTGTTGCGTGGCCGTGTATGATGACTTGTATAGTGGGTTCGAATCTCTACCCTGAACAGTAGGCAGTTTATTTATGTTTGGTAGTATTAGACTTCTGCTCTATCTCAATATAACGACAACAGTTCAATACTGACAAATAATGAATAATCTCCATGATCGATGATTGACTTCACTCTGACAGCAGTAGCAAATAGGTGGAATTTTATTTACATAGAATACCATGAAGACATTAAAATTGACGTGCCCAACCTTCCCATGAGGTTGCCCGACTGGTACATGTCGTACCGATAGGTTTGAGTTATTTTTGGTCCCGTCTGAGTAGAGTGGATGTTGATAAGTACGTGAGAAAAAAAGGTGTGAGAAATAGATTTCACGGGTGAATAGCTTAAGGAGAAGATATGTCTCTGGAATGAGTAAGTTTCTCTAGTCCAGCCTGTCTATACGACTATAATTTAGTACAAGACAACCGTGCTCTCCTCATACACATACATATAAGTTTAACTACACACACACACAGCTATGTGACAACAAGACACACAAACGTAAAAAACTACGGTTAATTGGGTATGGGTCTGACCAACACGCAAAGTTAAGTTTCTTTTTGTTGTTTATTATATTTAAACTTGACAACATCAAATATCTAAAGAAAGATCAAATAAAATCAGAATACATATGAAAAAAACAGAATAAATGTGCCCTCCCCATATGGATAAAAAGAACCCAAAGAGTTAATAACCCAAAGGTCGAAGGTTAGCACTATGTTACAGGCACTTATAATAAATACGCACAATGAAATAAAACGTGAATTATTTTCTGTCACTATCAGTCGCGCCTAGCATATACGTCAGTCCGCTAAAACCGTCTCTTCTTGTGTGGCCGTGGATCGTATTAGAAGGTTCGGACCACTGCCCTTTCAGTAGATAGTGTTTAGTAAGGTAAATGTGACAAGCTTCCTTCTCTCAGACGGACAAAAATACTTTCTCATGCTCTCTGTTGATTCAAACGAATTCACCCGAGTAATAGCAGTGAAGATGTCAAAGGTCGAACTTTATTAACAAGGTTAGCAGTCTTTCATAACGACAGCTTCTTCAACACAAAAGTATTCAATATTCAAAACTGCAATTTCTTGTATTCTTATTACTTGCTTTCTTCAGCTATCCCAATATCCTATAATTCTTCAGGTAGAAACTTCTTGTCTCTCTTCTATACTGGCTGTTTATTTTATTTATGTTTTTCTTTTCATATGTCTCTTGGTATATCTCACTAAGAGAAAACTGGCCTTACCGCCAGGGCTGTCACTTTGCCAAGATTTTCATCTATTATTCTTCTCTGCTCAGATCTGGTCTGCTGAGCTACACATGTTACTGAAATATAAAAGTGTTCAACGTACCTGGGTTTGTTCTCAAACGAAATACACTTTCTTTTCTTTCACATCTATCATGTCCTCAGAATAAAATACTATCACAATAAAATACTGCCGTACACCAAATTTATGGTACATAATGTACTGAGCGTTTTCTATACACTCTATTTCTCACAGCATAAATCTTGCTAATCATCTAAGACTGAGTATGTTTTCTCACACATCTATTACGCTAAGCGCGTTTCTCAACTCTAACTTTAACACTTGGGAGAAAACCCTTTTCCTTCCTACGCATAGCGCGTCTCAAACCCGACTGCTCTAAACAACCCCGTTCTCATTTTTCTTTGTTCCCCCTAAACTGTGTTCACGCATCTCAACTTTCCCGTGCGTACTTTGTTTTCCAACTCATTCAAATCCGCAAGGGACATAAATCTTACATTATCCCCCTTTGAATATTTTACCTGAACAGCGTACCCTCTTCTTTAAGGCTTACTACAAACTCGTCATATGCTAATTTTCTACACCATAATTGCTGACCCACTAAATCTACTTAACCATAATCCAGCACTTTTATCCATCAACCGAAATATGTGGAGTTTCCTCCCTTACGACAAAGTCTTACTTCACTCATCTTATCTCCCTGCAACAATGACAAATAATCCGTAACTAAACTTATTTATATTTCTTAAACCATTTTTCCACACTCTTTCGCTCTATCAAAACCAAACCACCGTTCACACTTGTGTGAAAAAGCGGGTGGTAAAAATTAACATTATAACTGCACATCTGGTATGAAATAGCTACGCGTTATTTATTTCATTAGTTTTAACAGCTAGAAAATCCAAGTGAATTATAATGGTAAAATCTTAACACTTTTAATTTGTAACAATAATTTCTATTACCAGAGAATCACAATGAAAAGATCCCCACGAATGCTATTAACACATTTGCCACATGGTTCTAGACTACGTGCTTAGACTATCCAAAAATTATGAGTGACAACTGATAGCGGGTTTAAGAAAACACAGTTTATATATCATCATGGTTCTCTGATCTATAGATGATGTTACTTTTCACACTGTTGTGTATAACAGAGAATTAGAACATGAGTTCCTCAGATAAAGCTTTACGGTCGCTCTGTCGGGCGTTGCTAATCGACATCAGAAGAATTCTCACGTCTAACGGGTCTTTAGAAGATTTTGCCCGTGCGAATCGACATCAAAGCGTTAGCTCCCCTTTCAGGAGACCTCAAAGGCCGTTACGACAGTTTCACGTGTTTTCTGTCTGGGATCGTATGCCTGACAGATACTGGCGTGGGAAAACGAGGGTTGACGATTTCCCAAGTTTATATACTATTCATTAGTCTGTCATCTTGCCTAAACATTTGCATACCAGTAATAGACTCTTAAATGTTCAACGTACCTGGTTCGTTTAGAAAACACACATATGTCTTGAAATGGCAACACTGCCTTCTTGTCCTCAGAATAACTCACAAAACTGTCATATGTGACATACAGGCGATTTAGCGTTTAGACGATAGTGCATTCTTCTGTCACAACGGAGATCAACCAAAATGACTTTGACTTATCGTCCGATAATAACTCTCAATTGCGCCAGCCACTTATAAAATGCTATCTTTACACAAACTTGGGAGACAGCCGTTTTTTGAACCTACGCTAATGCATTCTCGGATCTGACTGACTTTACTTTGAACCACGATGTACTACAACAACTATTCTCGAACATTCTAGAACAGACTTTGTCTCAACACCAACTCACTATATCATTCACCGCACGAGACATGTGATCACAAAGGCAACTCAGTTTAGCAAAAACATAACAAAAACTTGACTCAGCATTTTTCCTCAAGGGACGTAAAATACTACTCTTGACCCCTACTTCAAAGTATTATGGATTATTGCCCTTTGATTATAAATTTACAAGTCCATTAATTTCCCTCATAAAAGTCATTGTTATAAAAATTACTTCCGACCACATTTCTGATTACCGACACTACCTATTGCAACTGAGAGGGCATCTGTAAAGATCACTGTTTTTCTGCATGTGCTTTGCACTCATTAAGAGTTCCGCTGCCTGTTTCAGAGCTTCTGCTTCAGCATTTAGCTGGCAAATGAAAGGTCACTTTTTTCTTGAACATTAAGTTTGATTAGTGTGTATGTTGTAGCATATAATTCAGAACGTTTAGGCTGTGTATGTAGAGAAAACATTAAATAACGAAAAAAGTAAGTTTTAGGCAGTGGCGTACTAAGGAGGGTGCGAGGGGGCGGTCTGCCCCGGGTGACAGCCAGGAAGGGGGTGCCATCGAAAACAATTATGTCAGTACTTACTGTTAAAAATCTACTTGCATGTGTGTTTCATTAAGGACGGGGGTGGGGGGGATGTGCCAAAGGTATGATCCGCCCCGGGTGCCAAATGGTTTTAGGCACTTGTGAGAAAGAAAAAAAAAAGACCACACCCTGCAACAGAAAAGAAAGAGAAGCAACAGACACTAGAGAGATTTTACCATATTCATCCAGGTAACGTCGTGGCCTCGCTGTGGGAAATGAAGTGTTATTGTTGATCAGATTCTACGTCATTGCAATCCGGGGAAAAGCCATATGTGTTCAGTCTCCCTCAGCAAATGTCGAAGGGTATGAATGCTAATTGTTTCTATTGAGTGCTAGTTGTATAGACGCCGGATGCATCCTATCATACGTCCAACTCTGCTGGTCTTACGTTTGATCCCAAATTCCAACAATCTTAGCCTTGTTGATTCGTCAATTGCAGTATCATTCTCTAATAGGCGATCATTAATTGCCCTCACTATCTCTCCTTTATCCATATCCAATGCACCTTCTATGGGCGCTCTTGAAGCTAGTCTGTCAGCATTTTCATTGCCGCGTACCCCTGCATGACGATGACATCCATACCAGTTTCTAAAGATTCGAGGCTTCTATGGAGGTTTTCCATTCATGCCGGAGCCATTCAGTTTGGACATTCCGAAGCGTGGACTGTGAAATCTGATACAATAACTGCTCTTGTTAATAAAGTTTTAGACCGCCACTTCAAGGCTGCAGTAGCAATCAGGTGTGTGCAGTGGTGTCCAAATCTTCAGCATACGTTTTGCTCATGAGTAACGAGCATTAGCCCCGCCATGTCCTGCAAATGTGATATTGGTTTTCAGAGATCACATTAGATAATTGATATATTTATTTGGGAGCCGCGCTGGTGTAATGGTTACAACGTTGTACTGCCGACCAGGTTTTCAAGGTTCAAGCCCGGGCGTCGGCGCTTGAAGGAGTATCAATGACCGGGATTTTAACTGAATAATCTGAACGGCTCCTGAGATAAACCCTCTGTGGATGGGAAGGAGCGAAGCTCCTGACCGGGTTGGAAGGTAAGTCCTCAGGTTCCCCAGCCTCGCAATGACATGTCATTGGGCCGAAGCGCTGAAAGCCCAAGTGCCGCTGGTTAAGGAAAAAAATTTTTATTTACGTCATCATTTCACTCACTTCTATATTTTGGCCAATACTGCAGTTTGGCTCCTTGCAGGAAGCCTGCACTAAATATTCATGTACACCCTCAGCAGTGTAGCCACTTGTTTTAAATGATGAGGCTGTCAGTTGACAACCCAAAACCTTATCTAAGTCGCCTCTTATGAAATGCCCATAATTACAGTAGGCCTCTTCTTTCTTTGTCTCCTCAGAGACCCCAGTCAACTACCCAGGCCGTGTGTAAAGTCATCTCTTAGAAATAAAATCCTCGACTAACATGACCATCTTTACATATTGAACAGCAGGTTGTAAAATGCTATTTTGTGGGTAAGGTCGAGTCGTGCCTGGACAGTTCAGTGTTGCGGTGTATTTAGGTCAGCAGCGTGAGGCGCTGCCAGGGTGTAGTGCAGACACTCACACATAAAACAGCATACATGTTGTTCAGGAGCGTGGTACTCGTAGTAGGATGTGGTAGAGAGTAAAGGTGTGTGTGTGTAGGAAACAGCAGATCGTGAACACGAAGTCGTATAGGCTCTTATTCATCTACACACCAAACTCACTCCACCACAAGTAGAAGTCATAGACGTGGATAATGCAGATGACTTTTCTTCAACATTTATTACGGCAACAGTACGCTGACAGACGACACAGTCAATAGCACAAAGGATCATGGACATTTCATGTGTGGTAATGATTATCAACATCAAGCATCATAAATCTTGCATAGCTCATGTATAAGATGCTAGTAGAGCTGGCTTGACAATTTACGTTCGTTCATACTGTAGCTCAGGGCCCCTGACTAAACGCGTCAGGTAGTCTTTTAACAAATATACCGCTCGATAAAGGCGGTTCCAGTTGCTTAATATCAAAGTCTAGGAACTTGTTTAATGAAAGACTTCATCTGGCTTCACACGCCAGACACTTCTTCTTCTGCTCAAAGATATCGGCCGTAATATCGGGCCTCTATAATAATGTGAACAACTGTGTATTCTTCATAGGCAGGCATAATCATCCATGCCGAAACATATACCGCTAACATACGGTTTTCATAATAATCTCTCTTCACTGGGCTTCTGTAATATAGTTAGACGAATAGTCTTAGTTGGCTACCTCGAGCACACATAATGGACTCTGTATCTCAAAGAACTGTGAGCTTTACTCACAGGTCGACACAAAATGTTCTGCAACTTAGGCATAATAATTAAGTTTCTATGAGCAAGATACAACATGCTCATAACGCATGAATGATGTGCCGATGCAACAAACAACATAAGATAATGTCTTAAAGACAGGCTCAATCGACGCACAATAGAGCGTCTAGTGAGAACAAAAAATCCCCTCACAAGATAAGAGAAAATATTTTCTCCAAGTAACATATATCCGGAAGGTACCATCAAAGAAATCTCAGTTGCTGGCGATGCTAACAAAAATCACATACATATCAACAAATGCAATATTATAGCAATGTGAATGACAACATATATCGAGAAGCCATATGAACATATAAGTCTCATGCTATATAATCACTATTATCTAATGGATGGACATAATCAAAATTTCAAAAGTCATTATATGACAATACAAGTGTACAATGTAACAAATAGAAGATGGCATCCACAGTACAAAATAATGATGTGTCTCGAAGATCAATGTAAGCAGCATCCAAATAGTATGTAAGTGTGACACATGGCATCGTCATGATTCTCGAAAGCACTCCGTACCTGGTACTAGTTTGCACTGAGAACAATATAAATTACATAATTAGCAACATGCTATAATGTACTATAATTACTATTACATGTGTAAGCATTACATGTGGCCGCATTAATTTTTTTGACCTTTATATTATGTCAACTCAACCCTCTCCATTACACCAAAGATGGTAATAGAGAAAGAAAACAATTAATTTACCACTCTAAGGTGACAACAAATGTGTTAATATATATTGTTATATTGAAGAGACATAAGTCTAGAAGTGTATCAGGAAAATCTAGGACACAAGACTTAAGTGGACTCATGTGGGCATCTAGACAGTATGTCTGCCATCACATTATCCAGACCACGGATAGCTCGTACCGTGAAATGAAAAGGTTGAAGAGTAATAGCATATCGAGTAGATCTCGAACTCTTCAAGTTCTTATACTGAATAGCCGTAAGATCTTTTTGGTCTGTTTCTACAATGAAATGCGCACCAAGAAGGAATCTTTGTAACTTAAGGATTGACCAAACCATAGCCAACAATTCACGGTCTAAAACCGAGTAATTCCTTTCTGCCGCATTCAGCTTCCTAGAAATATACATTACAGGATGCAGAGTTCCTGAGTACTCTTGCATTAGTGCCGCTCCGATCTCTGTGGATGAGGCGTCACTACGAAGAACAAAAGTCTTATCAGCAATAGGTAGCCTTAAGATAGGTGGGAATGAGAACAAATTCTTAATCTGATCCAATGAAGATTGACATTCTTGAGACTAGCACACCATGTTAGGAGACCCTTTCTTCAATAGGGTTGAGAGTGATGCCATGATAGAGGATAGATTCTTAATAAATCTTCCGTAGAATTGTATTAATCCCAACAGACTACGTACTTGTTTTTTTTTTTTTTGTTTTAGGCACAGAGATATTTAATATCTTAGAAATGTTTTGGTCCTCTGTCTTCAATAGACCGTGACCAACACGATGACCCAGGAAAGAAATTTCACTAAACCCAACATAGGCTTTAGAGGGTTTTGCAGTCAAATTATGCTCGCGTAGAGTAGACAGTAATTCATTTAAACCCAAATAGTGATCTTCCCAAGTATTACTGAAAAGACAGATGTCGTCTAAGTATGCAATGACATCTGAACGATATGAGAGAATTCGACGCATCATGCGTACGAAAGTAGCTGGGGCGTTCATAAGCCCGAAAGGCATAAAATTTCACTGAAAAAAACCCCTAGGTGTTGAGAAAGCAGTGAGAGGTTTGGCGCGTTCAGTTAACGGAACTTGCCAATAGCCTTTCGACAAGTCAAGTTTAGTAAAGAATCGAGAGTTAGAAAGTCTATTAAGTAGATCTTCTAGTAAAGGCATAGGTTCAGCATCAAACTTCGTAACTTGGTTCAATTTGCGATAATCTACGCAAAGGCGTATGTTATTGTCTTTCTTTCGAACAATAACCATGGACGAAGAATATGCTGAAGTGGATGGTTCAATTATTTTCAATTGTATCATTTCATCCAATTCTTTCTCGACTTGTGCTTGAAAATGAATAGGAATAGGATAAGGTCTTACTCTGATCGGATTATGATCAGTAAGTATAATGTCATGTTCAAAGACATGTTTGTGTCCAGGGATGTCGGTAAGGACATCCTGAAATACTTGTAGCGTAGAAGATACTTGTCGCTGTTCTTCAAAAGACAAATTAGAAGAAACAGTAACGTTTCTCCATGATTCCGTAGAAGTAAGTGGAATCACAGGAAGAAGTAGATTAACATCCGAAAAAGTAGTTTCCTCATCCTGTATAACTGACAGGGATGAGATATGACCTTGTTGGACTGGAGAATCGCCCGTCGCCTGGAAAATAGGCTGCAAATAGTCTGGTCGTTCATGATATTCCGTAAGCATATTTATATGGAAGGTTTTATGCCTTCCATCAATATCGACAACATAGTCGACATCGGAAATTTTCGAGACTATTGTATATGGACCTTTCCATGTAATAAGAAGTCTGTTCTCCCTAGAAGGAAGTAAAACAAACGCTTTGTCTCCAGGACAAAGTTGACGTAGGCGTTTCTTCTTATTAGCAAATCGCCTTGCCTTTTCTTTAGCAAATTCGGATGAGGAAGTTGCTAGCTTGCATGCTTCAATAATCTTTTGCCTTAGAGCAATGACATACTCATATGAAGATTGTGTGTCATTGTCGATATTATCAGCAGTTATCAGATTATGCAGTAAAGACATAGGACCGCGCGGTCGCGCGCCAATTACAAGTTCATAAGGAGAAAATCCTGTATGTTCGTTGGGGACCTCTCTATAGGCAAAGAGAGCCGCGGGTAGAACCCTGTCCCAATCCTGAGGATGATCCTCAGTTATCTTCCCAGGTAAGTTCTTGAATGTTCTATTAAGACGCTCAACTAACCCATTAGACATTGGGTGATAAATACTACTCAAAGATCTTTTAATGTGCAGAGTAGACATTACCTGCGACATTGTGTCTGATATCAATTGTGTGCCATGGTCTGACAATATTTCCCCGGGAAAACCCAAACGAGAAAATATAAGCCAAAGAGCGTCTGCGATATCAGCAGTGGAAATGCTCTTAAGAGGTATAGCCTCTGGCCAACGCGTGCACATGTCAACGCACGTAAGGATAAATTGATGTCCTCTGGCCGATTTAGTCTTAAAAGGGCCAATGATATCTATGACCATTTTCTGAAACGGCCGAATAGGAATGTCTGCAGCCTCAATAGGCGCAGCATGGCGTGGACCTCTAGACTTGAACTCTTGACATATTTTGCAAGACCGGCAATAAATTCGTATGTCTTTATTGACAAATGGCCAAACGAAAGACGCCAGAACTCTCGACTTAGTTCGGGGAAAACCCATGTGTCCAGCACACTGAGAATCGTGTGCATGTTGAAGAATTAGGGCTCTCATACTTTTGGGCACGAGAATTTGAGAATGCATAGACATGTCTGAGTGTTGTACCATACGCACTAGTATACCATTCTTCATAGTGATATATGATTTGCGATTTGCATCCTGATTCGGATCACCGTTTTTAGCGAGAAGAAAGAATGTCTTTAAAGACGGGTCTTTTTCTTGTAGTTTCACAAACGAGTCATGCGAAATCACCAAGTGTTCCTCTTGGCTCTGTACTTCATTAACTTCAATAGATGAAGTATGAGGAATAAGAGCTTGTGCTCTTGTTACCACTGCATTGGCTGTTTGGATATTCCGTTCTTCCCAGGCAGCAATTTGCTGCGGGGTGCATTCCTTAACCTCGTGAATACGACCGATGATAAGATCCGCAATAGGATTCGGTAGAAGACACGCGTGGATATCTCCCGTAAAGAAGGGAGTAGCAATGTGAATAATAGCAGTTGAGTAATTTTCTACTGTGCCACCAAATGTTACACATTTAACCACCTTTCCTGTGGCACAGCGAGGATCTATAAGAGATTGCTTAACCCCAATAGTAGTGCACCCAGAATCAAAAAGCACTGAGACTGGCTTACTATCTACAAGACCTTTATGCAAGATACGCGATCCTCTCCCGTCATGCCCAACTGCAGCAGGAAGAGCGGGAAGAGGGTGACCACAACTTAAAGTAGTTACTGTGGTCGGTTCAGATAATGTTGTGCATTGGGGGCATTGAAATGCTCTCCCAAAATCAAAAGCCGAACAAGTGATAGCATTAGAGTTTTTGTTATCATTCACTTGATTACTGGTACCATGAGACTCTTGTTGTACAGAGTTTCCCTGGTGATGAGATCTATGTTTGTTATGTTTAGATCTACCACGATTATTATTCCCTCTGAAATTGTCATAGTTTGATCTACCGCGACCACCGTTCTGGTTCGAATCCCAGTTTCCACAATCACTATTGTCATTTTCCCAGTGATTATAGTGTCTACCTGTTTGGTTTCGCTGTCCCCGCGAAGAATAGCCTTGATAGTGTGAAAAGCAAGGAAAGACTCATTGATAGATGACATAACTTTATCTCGAAGTAATAAGTCCATAAGGGCTTCATATGTTTTTTCTGTTTTAGACAGCTCAATCCAACGTGTGAATGTAAGACGTATCTTCGTAATAAAGTCAGAGAACTCTACTCCAGTTTCTGGTAGCATTGTCTTAATTCGAAGACGATAATCTTCTTCTTTTAATTGATATCTTTTAAGTAATGTTGCCCTGACAACATCATAATTAGTTCTGTCAGGTTCCTCTACTGCCATTACAGTACTTAATGGTTCACCTGAAAGTAACTCCATCAGTTGTCCGACATATTGTTCCTTATCTACCTTATGCATTACGCATGTTAATTGAAATCTATCAAGGTAGAAGGTTATGTCGTCCTTTAGAGGGTTGAAAGGGGGCAATTTGACTTTATAAGTATTCTCCTTTATCTTACCCGAAGTTGTTTGAGGAGCACTCATATTCATGATCTTTAATTTCTCCAACTCCAAAGCTAAGAGTTCTTCTTCATGTTCCATTTTCGCTTTTCTTTCATCAGCAGCAGCTTGAAGTTTCCTCTCTTCAGCAGCAGCTTGAAGTTTCCTATCTTCAGCAGCAGCTTGAAGTTTCCTCTCTTCAGCAGCAGCTTGAAGTTTCCTCTCTTCAGCAGCAGCTTGAAGTTTCCTCTCTTCAGCAGCAGCTTCTCTGTCTAATCTTTTATTTTCAGCTTCAGCAGCAGCTTCTCTGTCTAATCTTTTATTTTCAGCTTCAGCAGCAGCTTCTCTGTCTAATCTTTTATTTTCAGCTTCAGCAGCAGCTTGAAGTTTCCTCTCTTCAGCAGCAGCTTGAAGTTTCCTCTCTTCAGCTTCTCTTTATTGCTGTATTCTTCTATCTTCAGCTTCTCAGTCTAACTGCATTTGCATCCTTTTCTCTTCAGCCTTCTGTGCCTTGGCATATTGAGTAAGTGCAAACTCTTCCAATTTCTCATCAGTTTTGACAAAGGCTTTCCCTTGCTCGATGAAGAAATCCAATGTAGACATTCTGTCTATTAATGTGCTATTAACACCTGAAATAATAATACACTTTATATCCCAACCTCAGTGGGAGACAAGTCTTTGTCAAAGACTTTGTATAATCACCTTGTTTCTCTATAATAATATCCTCATAAATAACCTCTATCTGAAAAGAGCATCATATTAATACTAATAGTAGTTCATGACCTAGTATATATATATATATAGACTGTGTATGATAAACATGTATACAATAACAATACAAAGACAAGAATATAGAACAACCGAAAACGTTCGCAGAAGTCAAATCAAAATAAATCTTAACTAAATCTAATGTTGCAAAGAATTGCAATGATAACTGCGAAAATTAAACAAAACAAATGACAACACTGTTATAAACAAAAAAGATGTATAGAAATAAATGAAAGGAAGAGGATGCAGACAAATACAAACAAATGAAATCAAAACTAAAGAGAAAAAAATATGACAACAACAATGATGAAAAGCACACTACGTTACAGCTAAACAAAAATTGTCGCTAGCAAATTTCACTGTGGAAAATGTGCACAGTCCCTAAAGAAATCGCTCTCATTAGACCCTCTATCACGTGGGATATTCTAAAGGAGTCACCTGCCCATCCAACCCGCAAAATACACACTAACACAACATGTAAACAAAAAAAAATGTAAACAAATAGTGCATGTAGTATGTAAATACACAATATAAAGAATGTGTATAGAGGAAGGCTCAGTTGAACATAAATAAAGGCACAGTTTAACACATAAACAGTCCACTTATCTCAAGCACAATCCTCAAGCACCCGCAAAGATGCAATACAATGCGGTACAACTGTAAACAGTAAAGGTAGACGATCCACCGTTGAAGTACCCAGCAACTTAACAACAGGTAGTGGTCTCCAAATGTCCAGCTACAATGTCATACCCAACAAACCAGTTGAAACCGGAAGATCCAACGTTGGTAAGTGTAGACTGTAATATGTAAACAATAGCTTGAACTGTTTACAACTTGAGCTTTGACTTAATTAACGTGACTTGAATGTAACAATATATGGCCATTGACGACTGTCAAAGTGTTAAAGGGGTGTTTACTTTTGTAGATGTGTAAATGGACATCATAAGCAGCTGTGGTCCATGAAGCAGTATAAGGCGTTAACCTGCTTAGTACTGTTCGCTGCTTAGCTGACACTCCACGATGTAATGTAGAAACCCACGAATCTGGTCCACCAGATGTAAAATGCTATTTTGTGGGTAAGGTCGAGTCGTGCCTGGACAGTTCAGTGTTGCGGTGTATTTAGGTCAGCAGCGTGAGGCGCTGCCAGGGTGTAGTGCAGACACACATAAAACAGCATACATGTTGTTCAGGAGAGTAGTACTCGTAGTAGGATGTGGTAGAGAGTAAAGGTGTGTGTGTAGGAAACAGCAGATCGTGAACACGAAGTCGTATAGGCTCTTATTCATCTACACACCAAACTCACTCCACCACAAGTAGAAGTCATAGACGTGGATAATGCAGATGACTTTTCTTCAACATTTATTACGGCAACAGTACGCTGACAGACGACACAGTCAATAGCACAAAGGATCATGGACATTTCATGTGTGGTAATGATTATCAACATCAAGCATCACAAATCTTGCATAGCTCATGTATAAGATGCTAGTAGAGCTGGCTTGACAATTTACGTTCGTTCATACTGTAGCTCAGAGCCCCTGACTAAACGCGTCAGGTAGTCCTTTAACAAATATTCCGCACGATAAAGGCGGTTCCAGTTGCTTAATATCAAAGTCTATGAACTTTTTTAATGAAAGTCAAGACTTCATCTGGCTTCACACGCCAGACACTTCTTCTTCTGCTCAAAGATATCGGCCGTAATATCGGGCCTCTATAATAATGTGAACAACTGTGTATTCTTCAGAGGCAGGCATAATCATCCATGCCGAAACATATACCACTAACATACGGTTTTCATAATAATCTCTCTTCACTGGGCTTCTGTAATATAGTTAGACGAATAGTCTTAGTTGGCTACCTCGAGCACACATAATGGACTCTGTATCTCAAAGAACTGTGAGCTTTACTCACAGGTCGACATAAAATGTTCTGCAACTTAGGCATAATAATTAAGTTTCTTTTACCTTTGACAGAATCCGAGAAATACACAAATAATAACTGTCGTCATTCTTGACGAACAGAATAACTCTGGGGAGAATCACTAACATCACAGTCACACTGAAGACTATCTTTTCCCCAGATAATGCAGAGAAGTACCACGGACATCTTAGTCCGGCCAGACCCAGATCACCACTCCCTGACAGAAGTCTATCCGTTCGCGCTCAAAAAACCTACGCATGCGTAGACAGAACAGATCTGAGAACAGCTAACCCCCGACAAGACAGGTCAACACAATGAATAAAACGAAGGGACGATAACCCCCAATCAACCTGTCCCAGGGAGTTAACATACAGTTCTCTACCTTAGATCATCAAAAAATATTAAATAGATTTACGTCTTATGAAACCGTCAAAAACGACAGCAACACAGGTGTTCTTTTTAAATACTTTTATTTAATTTGATACGAGCTTTGTGTGGAGGTTTCACATTTTTGAGCTCTTGGTTCTCTAGGTTTGAGATGACCTAGGAAGCCATTTTACCAGAAAATGTTGGGCTAAATCAAGCATGCGTATTATACACGAGTGCGTATTATACGCGAGATTTTACGGTATATAGGTTTTAAAGTTATGTAAGGTCCCGCCCGAGTTTAGTGGATGGTGATAATACGTGAGGTGTAAGAAATAGAGTTTCACGAGTGGATAGTTTAAGGAGAAGATCTGTCTCTGGACTGAGTAGTTTCTCTAATCCAGCCTATCTATATGACTATAATTTAGTATAATCTTGCACCTCCATATATTGAGAGATATACATATAGTACACTAACCACACACACACACACACACAGCTATGTGACAACAAGACACACAAACGTGAAAAACTGTGGTAAATTTTGGGTATGGGTCTGACCAACACACACAAAGTTTAGTTCTTTTGTTGTTTATTATCATTAAACTTTACAACATCGAATATCTAAGAGAAATCAAATAAATCAGAATTACATATATAGAGAATTAACAGAATACCCGTGCCCTTCCCTCCTTGAGAAGATAAGAACCCAATAAGTTACTAACCCCAAAGGTTTAAAAGTTTAACACTAGGTTACAGTACAGACAGTAAAGAAAGAACCAAGTTCCCACTAAACGTTATCCAATAAAATTATACAATAGGCAAACAGAGTGCATATGATACAATGTTTCCTGTACTAAAGAAAATATTTCACTCTCTCTCTGTCATACGTGGCCACACAATCTCGCTTCTTACCCTATTCTTGATGAAACAATCTGTTGGAGGTAAAATCCATGAATATATGTATAAGGTCTAGAGTAATTAGTTTCCGAATTGGGCCCCAATCCCTCCTTTGCAATAATTAAATTTTATAAGGGGAACGTCTAATTTGGTGGTTGATTTCCTGGATAAACAATGTCACCTTGAATAGTTAATGCCGAGACTCTCTAGTGTCTGGTGTTCACCGTAAACAGTAGGAAAACATATGATTGCTAAACTGTTAACTATTGTTACTTGATGATGATGGTAAATCCTATCGGCTGGCTCTGGTGAGTGCCGATTCTGAAATAGCGTAACTCTTCTGGATAAATAAATCCACTTGGAGACGACTATCAAAAGTCGGGAGAATGTTATATCTGTCACACTCCAGTGGGCTGATAAAATGCAAAGAATTATATCTGGGTATTTGTAAGTCCAGTTAAAATTTACTAATAAACTGTTCGTTATTCTTTGTGGCCGGTCCTGTTCACAACTGAACTGGGAGACGCGTAAGCCAATAAAAGACAACTTTAATCCAATCAGTAAAATGGAGACAAGGCCCAAGATATAGCCACATAAAAAAAACCAAATAAAAACAACCGCTGGTCGCCGTTGATCAAGTCATGTCCTAATGATAGAGGAACATTATGAAAAAATTACTGCTAATAAAATATCTACATATAAGCACACGGTGTCTCTAGCCTATTCTTATCCGGTCAGTTATTATTTAATTTATCCATGCGCGCACTTTAGCAAATATCGCCTGTCGCTAAGTAGCTATTAGAGGGTCGGCGTCGGTTTGTTAAGTCGTATGATATTTAAACAACAGTCACTTACAAAATTACACAAATGAAATAAAAGCGAAATCATTTCTGTCACTTGTCAGTCCCGCCTATTGTATTGATTAGTCAACTAAACCATCTCTATCTGTGTGATAGCGGGTGCTTAAATTAACATTACAACTGAAACATCTGGAATAAAAATAGCTACACGTTAGTTAATTCTCAAGTTCTAACACCTAGAAAATCGCAGTGAATTTAAGATGCTAAAACTTTTAACACTTTAATACGCTTAAGCACAAATTTATATATTACCAGAAATCCAGAAAGAAACACCACGAAACTATTAACACATCTATTCCTAATGGTTCTAGATAACGTGTTTAGACACTCCGAAAAAATCTGAGCGACAACTGATAATGATTTGGGAAAGACGCAGTTTATATACGATCATGTTGTTATGATCTCTTGAAGATGTGAATTTTCACACTCTGTTTCCCAGCAGATAAATCTAAAACTACGTTTCATAGATAAAAGGTTAACGGTCGCTTCTGTCGGCCGTTGCTAAACGACAACAGAGGCTTAGCCCGAGTAGCGGGCTTCCGTCCGAGATTTTCCCTGTTTCTCGAGATCACAAAGATATCTTTCCCTCCATGTACGAACATCAAAGGATTAGCTCCACTTATAGAGAATCTTCAAAGGCCGTTATTCTTCCACGTGCTTTCCACGTGCGATGTGTCAGAGATCGTAACATTGACAGCTCAGCTCGCGTGAGAAACTCTGGTAAACGAACGCAATTCGCTCCCCTGCTATGAATGACAGGTTGCGAAAGTTGGTAAACAATCTCGTTTGTTATGGTCAAGTAGAAAGAGGCGTGGATTAAAAGGTGAGTCAGACAGACAGAGAAAGCAAAGGCTGTGGGATGCTGTAGCTAGATTTCCATTATACGTCTCAACACGGTCCTCTATTGTGGTACATTTTAAACTCCCAAAATTTGAAGGAACATCCAGCAACCTGTCTGTGGCTCGCCATACAAAAATTAAAGCCAAAAAAGTTTTAAGGTTTTAAGAAGACAACAATTGTGAAAGGTTCACAGAACTTGTCGAAGTTGTACACTAAATTGTGAACAGGATCAAAGAACGTTTCTAGGCTTAGTACAATTGAAAATAAAAGCGTATACTTAATAGATGTTTTCCCTCTACTTGTTGCTCTGAAAGCACAGCTTATCCACTAGAACAGCATTTACTGTCATTTTTCAGGGACATTAAATAGAAAGGAAAAACCCATAATTGAACAATCTAACTCGTGCCTTTCATCACGGCTTGATGAAAACATAGCGAAACAATGCATGCTACAACATACATCCACAAAGTACTCTGTTTGTAGATTGCTTCTCGGTTGCTATTTGTTCACAGCAGGTTGTGATGAATTTGTATTGGGCGATGTAAAGAAAGCATTAAAATCAAATGAAAAGTCACGTCCTAGACATCTTTGATAACATTTTTCTTTTCACTTTTTTCCATTAAGCTTATTTAGAAGGTATGCAACATTCTATCCCATGTAGTTCCCGGGGATCTCTGAAGAAACAAAGAAATAATAGGACTACTTCTACCTAAAACGCGTTGTAAGTTTGCCTAATATTAGGTTGTCATGGGGATGGGAACCTTACCACGTAGACCAAATTCTAACCAAAAAAACACCACTGCAAAAGCACAGGAATACTTATGGTGCAGACTTATACAAGGGGACCAGCTGCAGCGTCTACTCCATGCTCCCTTGGTGACGATAATAGTGATGAGGTTGCACAATCTTACTTAGCAATATATGTATACGCTGATTAGGAAGGTCTGTCTCAGTTGCATTGGGTACTTCAGAAATCAGACACTGGATATAAACCCAAATACAAAGCAACCTTACAACACCATATAAGTATTTAGCATAAATTGAAACGTGGCTAACAAAACAATGGAAGGCTACTGCTATCAACATGTTGACACGTTTCATTAAAGCCAACAGGTGCTTACGACAGATGACCGAAGCCAACAAAGATTAACGACAGAACACAAAGCAAAGATCAGTTAATGATGTCATTAGAAAGTACCGAACTTCCAAATACGATATCTAGTACACTCAAAAACAGAACATCAATAAATAGAATATGCAGTCTTTCCATTGCTGCCTACCTGTCAGTCTGCGGGTCATTTTCATGTAGTGTACAGATATTTAGAACTGCTACGTATTTTTACTGTTAAAAACCCGACTGACCTTAAACACCTGCGTTCGCTTCGCTTGGCACGTGCAACAACACTCCGCTTTCGCGTTTCCCTGATTGAAGAAAACAATTTATTTAGAACCTACATCCGAGACAGTTCACTGTAAATACATAATGTTATTAATCCACTGATCAAGTGTCCGACAAAAGTCGGCCTTACATCTCGCGATAAAGGCGCTTGGGGAAACGAAGTGTTTCTCGACGGAAGTGGAATAAAGAAAACTTCCCTGCCTTCAAAGAATTGAAGACCTGGCGGTCCTCGGAACTAGGCAAAGGCATACGCCGTCTGCTGTCCAACTCAAAGACCTTATGAAGAATGACTCGACCAGCATCAGTAATCAGTTGGTCGGCTGGTGCGGTCAGATAAACAAATTACATGCGAGGCGCGACCTCTCAGGGCTGTTCTACAACAAATTAACAAGCGAGGAGTCTAGAATAGTAAGTCAAATGAGGAGAAAAGTAACAGATGACGTGGACAAAAATTCATAGGTAGACACCGCGCGTTTGACATGCGGTCGACAAGACAAATTCTGAGTCAACGCGTCACAAAAGAAAACAACCCAGTAAGTCAGAATACCGAAATCGAATGATTTATGTCGATGTTTAAAGCAGAATTATGTAGTGCATTCATTTCAGAAATGAAATTAGAATTCATTTATTTCGTGAGGCTGAATGAATGTCAAATTTTGCACTGAGTTTAGTTGTAGAACTTAACATTCTTTAAATCGTTTATTTTGCAGGTAAAAGTTCAGAACCGCCCGAGGAAAACTCTTCCAAACGATGTGTAATCTACGTAACATTAAACTTTCCTGCATATAAATTATTGTGCAGTATTGCCAAATTCACTTCTCTTACGCCTCACCTGGACCGAGAGAAGCAAACGAAATTGTCCTTCCCTGATCTTGCGTCATTACGAATGCATTTATTATCAGAGTTCCGCCTTATTTGGCACGAGTAAGCGAAAGAGAATAATGGATTAAACAACTGTTTTCGATTGATATCCAATTATCTTCTAGTTTTATATTTATTTTTTACGATAAAAGAAAAATCATGAATTACGTGCACCCCCTAACATGTTGGAGCTCCTGAGTTCGCTTGCTGATTATCTGGCATCTACGTTTATTCTGTACTTATCTTAACCTAGTCTTAGTTTGCACATGAAATACTATTTTATTCTCCACGAACTATGTTTACATTCTCAATCAGTCCATTCAAAGAGCATTCACAAAGTTTACACACAGCTAAAAAGAACCTGATCTAATCTTACAGCCCATTCGTGTTGGACTAGTGAGCTATTATGAATGTACAGAAATGTATATGCAGAAGGCTAAAGACTGGTGTTAAAGTGCGTTTTAAATTAATGATCACAAACTAGCAAGTGCAGATCTGTAATTCAGGACATTAAGGTTGTGAGCTAAAAAAAGTTATTCGTCCAGTTTCTCTTTATTTCAAAACTAATCACTTCTTCTGAGCCCGACATTTCGGATGTCACGTGTTTGTAAACTCCTTACTTTTCATGGTTTGACAACCTTTGTGAGCAGTAAAAAGAGTTTCTCAAAATACCACCATTATGGTAGATCAGACATCACGAGAAGTATCTCCATGAATAAATGTATCCTACAACCGTCGACACTCCTTTCTTCAACCTTAGACCTACATAGCCTGTTTTTTTAACATGGGCTCGACTACAATAAACTGGGGGTCACATTCTTGCGTCAGGTCAACCGACTCTATAGCTTGCGACGGTAATGGTTTGACATAACAAATTCAAACTGGGGGTCCCCCCGACCGCCAGTTTGAATTTGTTACGTATAAATTATGCATGCATATGGCATTAAAGAATGGTGAATCTGGCAAACACACAAAAACATGCTGACTTACTGAAGCTGTTCGCTGGCACTGTTGTTGTGCTGCAACCGACAAGAGTTGTACACTTAACAAAAAAATCAAAGCGCTTTGTATTTACTTATTTTTTTTTTTTAAATGCATTCTGTCTACCGTGGCACATCATGATAATCGTGTCCCGTACGTGACGTAAACTCAGTTCTGCTTTATTTTATAACTCGTTTACTCGTATGCCTTACACGTGCTCGCGGTCAATGCGACACACGTTGCTTATTTACCTTTACTTTGTTTTCCTTCCGCCATTGCCGTGAAGCGTGTACTGGGGAGCTGAAGTTTGCGTTCTTGAACCAAGTTTATCGCGTTGGCTGGTGTGAGCCTGTGTTGTTGTAGGATGTTTGTGATATCGCGTTGGCTGGTGTGAGCCCGTGTTGTTGTAGGATGTTTGTGATATCGCGTTGGCTGGTGTGAGCCCGTGTTGTTGTAGGATGTTTGTGATATCGCGTTGGCTGGTGTGAGCCCGTGTTGTTGTAGGATGTTTGTGATATCGCGTTGGCTGGTGTGAGCCCGTGTTGTTGTAGGATGTTTGTGATATCGCGTTGGCTGGTGTGAGCCCGTGTTGTTGTAGGATGTTTGTGATATCGCGTTGGCTGGTGTGAGCCTGTGTTGTTGTAGGATGTTTGTGATATCGCGTTGGCTGGTGTGAGCCCGTGTTGTTGTAGGATGTTTGTGATATCGCGTTGGCTGGTGTGAGCCCGTGTTGTTGTAGGATGTTTGTGATATCGCGTTGGCTGGTGTGAGCCCGTGTTGTTGTAGGATGTTTGTGATATCGCGTTGGCTGGTGTGAGCCCGTGTTGTTGTAGGATGTTTGTGATATCGCGTTGGCTGGTGTGAGCCCGTGTTGTTGTAGGATGTTTGTGATATCGCGTTGGCTGGTGTGAGCCCGTGTTGTTGTAGGATGTTTGTGATATCGCGTTGGCTGGTGTGAGCCCGTGTTGTTGTAAGATGTTTGTGATATCGCGTTGGCTGGTGTGATGTTGTTGTAGATATCGCGTTGGCTGGTGTGAGCCCGTGTTGTTGTAGGATGTTTGTGATATCGCGTTGGCTGGTGTGAGCCCGTGTTGTTGTAGGATGTTTGTGATATCGCGTTGGCTGGTGTGAGCCCGTGTTGTTGTAGGATGTTTGTGATATCGCGTTGGCTGGTGTGAGCCCGTGTTGTTGTAGGATGTTTGTGATATCGCGTTGGCTGGTGTGAGCCCGTGTTGTTGTAGGATGTTTGTGATATCGCGTTGGCTGGTGTGAGCCCGTGTTGTTGTAGGATGTTTGTGATATCGCGTTGGCTGGTGTGAGCCCGTGTTGTTGTAGGATGTTTGTGATATCGCGTTGGCTGGTGTGAGCCCGTGTTGTTGTAGGATGTTTGTGATATCGCGTTGGCTGGTGTGAGCCTGTGTTGTTGTAGGATGTTTGTGATATCGCGTTGGCTGGTGTGAGCCCGTGTTGTTGTAGGATGTTTGTGATATCGCAAACATCCTACAACAATTGTTGTAGGATGTTTGTGATATCGCGTTGGCTGGTGTGAGCCTGTGTTGTTGTAGGATGTTTGTGATATCGCGTTGGCTGGTGTGAGCCCGTGTTGTTGTAGGATGTTTGTGATATCGCGTTGGCTGGTGTGAGCCTGTGTTGTTGTAGGATGTTTGTGATATCGCGTTGGCTGGTGTGAGCCTGTGTTGTTGTAGGATGTTTGTGATATCGCGTTGGCTGGTGTGAGCCTGTGTTGTTGTAGGATGTTTGTGATATCGCGTTGGCTGGTGTGAGCCCGTGTTGTTGTAGGATGTTTGTGATATCGCGTTGGCTGGTGTGAGCCCGTGTTGTTGTAGGATGTTTGTGATATCGCGTTGGCTGGTGTGAGCCCGTGTTGTTGTAGGATGTTTGTGATATCGCGTTGGCTGGTGTGAGCCCGTGTTGTTGTAGGATGTTTGTGATATCGCGTTGGCTGGTGTGAGCCCGTGTTGTTGTAGGATGTTTGTGATATCGCGTTGGCTGGTGTGAGCCCGTGTTGTTGTAGGATGTTTGTGATATCGCGTTGGCTGGTGTGAGCCTGTGTTGTTGTAGGATGTTTGTGATATCGCGTTGGCTGGTGTGAGCCCGTGTTGTTGTAGGATGTTTGTGATATCGCGTTGGCTGGTGTGAGCCTGTGTTGTTGTAGGATGTTTGTGATATCGCGTTGGCTGGTGTGAGCCCGTGTTGTTGTAGGATGTTTGTGATATCGCGTTGGCTGGTGTGAGCCTGTGTTGTTGTAGGATGTTTGTGATATCGCGTTGGCTGATGTGAGCCCGTGTTGTTGTAGGATGTTTGTGATATCGCGTTGGCTGGTGTGAGCCCGTGTTGTTGTAGGATGTTTGTGATATCGCGTTGGCTGGTGTGAGCCCGTGTTGTTGTAGGATGTTTGTGATATCGCGTTGGCTGGTGTGAGCCCGTGTTGTTGTAGGATGTTTGTGATATCGCGTTGGCTGGTGTGAGCCCGTGTTGTTGTAGGATGTTTGTGATATCGCGTTGGCTGGTGTGAGCCCGTGTTGTTGTAGGATGTTTGTGATATCGCGTTGGCTGGTGTGAGCCCGTGTTGTTGTAGGATGTTTGTGATATCGCGTTGGCTGGTGTGAGCCCGTATTGTTGTAGGATGTTTGTGATATCGCGTTGGCTGGTGTGAGCCCGTGTTGTTGTAGGATGTTTGTGATATCGCGTTGGCTGGTGTGAGCCCGTGTTGTTGTAGGATGTTTGTGATATCGCGTTGGCTGGTGTGAGCCCGTATTGTTGTAGGATGTTTGTGATATCTATCCATCTGCCTCTTGTTCTTCCATGTGCCAAGAAACCAGATAGTGTTACTGTTGTAGGTGTGCAGTGGTAATTGATCGGGCACCAGTTTCGTGAAATTTCCAAACCACTTAGTTTGCTGTCTCTCTATATATTTGATGCAGGATGTAGTTCCGACAGTATCATGTCTTTATTATGTCACAGCTGATATAACACTAATGACTTGTCTTAAACATTTCATCTCACAGAATGTGATTTTCTTCACCTTCGCTTTGATCAAGGACCATGCTTGACACTGACAGCGAAGAACTTGTAAGAATATATTATTTATCAGCTATCATTTAGTTTCCATACTGATATTCTGATGTTTGAGTAGTGGTGACAGTTGGTAAGTCTGGCTTTTTTGACATCTTCTTTCAATTTCTCTGTCAAGTCTTCCGTTTTCAGTAAAAATGCTTCCTAAGTATTTGAACTCTGGAACCTGCTTGATGCTAATTACATGTATGTTCAGTGGCGATATGCCTATCTTCATAGCTTCTGTCTGTAATGTGTTGATCTTCGTGTTGTATTTTCCAGAGATTGAATTAAGAGCATTTGCATGTTTTACCAATTGGTTTCTATCTCCATACATTATACTTTAATCACTTACTAAAAAAAAAAAAACTCATTCTCTGTGTTGTATTCTTCACTTCGTGTGTTTTCTCCGTCTTCTGCGTTTGCTGCCAGGTTTGTTTTTGATGTTATTTTGTCCATATCAACGTTAAACAGTAATAGTGACAGCACACAGCCTTGTCGAACTCTGTGGTTTTGTCAAATGCTTAAGTTAGTCCATCAGTTAGTCTTACTACACTTTTGCATGTATGGTGCAGAGCTCTCGCGTAATTAATAATAGCTGCCATTCCATATTGTTCTAAAACTGATCAACGTTTATTTCTGTCCACTCTATCGAAGACCTTTCCCTGGTCTATAAATAGTATGTATAGGTGACTATCATGTTAGATTATTCATTCGCTTAACTGTCTTAAGGAGAACAAAGCGTCAGTACATCTCATTACTTTCCTGAATCCAAACTGGAACCTACTCAACTATGGTTCAGCGACGGGTCTTATTCTTTGCTCTAGTATTTTTGTTGCTGGTCTCCTTACAGGAAGCCTGCATCAAAGCATTCATGTGCTCTTTCAGTGGTGGTTTCTGTAGCCATTAGTCTTACATGATGAGGTTGCTAGCTCCATGCACAACCTCATGTTAGTAGCCTCTAACCAAATGCCTCAGGAGCCGTAGTCCTTTTTTTTAAAATTACCCAAGACTGAATGAAATAATGAATGTCTGCTTATGGCCACGGAGTCAATAAGGACTCTTAATACTTCAAGTCTTCTAATCTATTTGTCAAATATGTGCATACGTCACAAAGTCACATGTTCAACAGTCAAACATATACAAGTCTATTTGAGATCACAAATACATAGACAAGCCTTCATAGACATATTCTTACAAAAGAACTCCGGTTTTTCGTTTTGTTCACACAATGTAAACAGAAAAGTACAAACACGTGCACCGAGCTTCTTATTTGATTTGGTAGTGCTACCAGTGTGCACCTCTTTTCCCACAAGGCCATGTTGAAACTTGCTATTAAAAAATACTGATTTGTAAGGGTAACTTATGAAGGTGTATGCAAATTTCGGTGAAAGAGAATCCTGTGCACAAGATCTCTATGCCTGATGCGTAAAATAAGACCTGTGGATGTATTTGTATAGCATTTGTAGTAGCTCCAAATGTTACGTTGCATTTAGTTATTGTGCCACATGCTTTATATATATATATATATATATATATATATATATATATATATATATATATATATATATATATATATATATATATATATATATAATGAGAGAGGGGATGGAGGGGGACCTAATAACACACGGAGAAGAGGGATGGAGACAGACATGAATGGAGTGAGGAAGACGTGGATAGACAAGGAGCTGAAGGCATGGAACAAGCAGACTTGGCATGCGTTTCTTGAAGGCCTATGTTCCTTAGGTAGCTGAAGAGCGATTATATATATATATATATATATATATATATATATATATATATATATATATATATATATATATATATATATATATATATATATATATATATATATTTAGGAGAGAGGGAGAGAGAGAGAGAGAGAGAGAGAGAGATGGTGTAGCAAAAGTAATCCACTGCTTGTTGAATCTACAGTATAGAGAGCAGAACCATTTAAAACCTGTCATCTATAACGACCTTGCCACAAAGTTGATATGAAAAGGGTTCGCAGCAAAAGTTATATCCGTGGAAGTGGGTGCAACTGTACCACTGTTGTCTCTGTTACGACATTTCAGCGTTAAAAGATAGCCAAAAAGAATAGACATTCACGTACCCGTTAAAAAAACAGAAAATAATATAAACTAGGTTGGTAGGCAGGGCTGGTACTCTATTAACTGACGTAAGCCCTCTATTTACGCCGTGTATTCTCCCCTCCCCCCCCCCCCCCCAATTTAAAACAAAGGGTTAGGGCCAGGAGATACATGTTTGCTGATACATTAAAATACAACATTATGACTTGTTCCGGTACTGTGTTGCTGGATAGGCATAAAATGTGTAAATATGATCAGAAAAACATTCAGCAATAAGAAAATACGTTGCCGTTAATAAATTTAACTAAAAATTGAAAGCGAAATTAATGAGAATAAATGCAGGGAACTAAAACAAGATTGCACTTGAAGAAACAAATACCCCTACGAGATGCAGAATCTTACATATTCCTTGGCAGCAATATTAACATAGTTGGAGAAACGGAGGCGATATGAAAATAAGGATACAAAAGGCGATATTTTTTCCAGTGGAATAAAAATAACAACAACAACATCAAACAAATAACCCGTTCAAACTCTGATGGGTTACATTTAGCATATATAGTGTTGTTAACTCAAGATAATCATTTTGATTTCCAATTTCTGAATATTGGTATCTTCTTCTTCCTCGTTCGCCCTGAAAAGGGCGTTGGTTGCGTTGTGTCTGTTTACACCTTTCGGCCGACACATCCGACTTCAGCACGGCATTTTTTGGAACCGGGTTTGCCTTCCCTCTTCGATCCCTACTCTCTCAGCCAGACTGCAGTGATGCAACCTGTTTCCAGGATCACCACGTGGAGTTGGAGTAGGGTCTTGGTCAGCTCTGGTTCGCTGACCTTGACGCAAGCTGTCAAGCTATGGGTCGCTGACTACATTCTCGTTTGCTGCATCTTTGGGTCCCTGAATATGGTATAATTTCGTCCCTTCATAAGTCCAAAAGCAGTAAGACAAAGGAAGTTTTCATTGCATTTGGGAAATATATGGAAATCAAACAAAAAATCAAGCTAGACCAAAAAATTAGAACCATCCACTCAAATATCAAATCTATTGAAGACTCTAAAACATGGAGAAGAACGAAAACAACACACAAGAAACTACAGACTTTCATAAACGGGTGTTTAGGTAGAATAGAAGGATTGACATGGTATGACAAGGTCACAAATGTGGAACTGATATGAAACAAGTGCCAGTGGAACAAGAGATAGGATGAAGACGCTGGCGATAGATAGTACACACATTGACGAAATATGTAGAATCCTTGTTCTAGAATCTCCATGGTAACAGAAATAGATGTAAACCAAAAAATACAGGGAGAATAGAACTGGAGACAGAAATGAAATTGAGGAGTAAAACATAGAAACACATTGAGCTGATGGCACGCGACAGTAAGATTTGGCATGGGTTTTTGATGGCCTATGCTCCATTGGGAGCTGAAAGGTGATGAATAAATTATAGAAAGAAACGCTAAAAATCAGAATCTTCAACTCAACTGCCAAGTCAGTTCTATTGCATAGCTTTTCTTCTTTGTACGCTCTCAGACGTCAACTTGAATATGTTCAAAGAAAGCAGTGGTCAGCTTGAGGCTATTTGTATTACCATATAGCTTTTTTTAGGAATGGCACTGGCGACGGCCATATGGGCTTTATCTGTTCTTCACATGTCGGGGGCACCTTTGAAGCAGATGTTCAGCAGTCATTTTAACGGCGCCATAGTTACACTCATCGGTAGTCCTATCTTTAGCTTGTAGAATAGGTGGTATCCCAATCTATTGTGGCCCGTGCCAAATCTGAAGATTACCACTTGTTCCCTTCTGCTGAGCAGATAATATTCATGCATAGTTTTTTAAACATAGAGAACAACATACACACCAATCAAGAAGTTATAGATGTCATAAACTAGTGCTTGCATAGAACACAACAGATTGAAATGGTACGAGATTTTGACCATCATGGAACTGATGACAGGAACAAGACAAGTGCCGGTGGCACAAGAGACGAGAAGAAGACCTGACGATAGACAGGACATACACTGAAGAAACTTGTTGATAGAATTGCATGGCAGTCTTTGCTTTTTAATCCCCAGGTTAAAAAAGGTGGGGGAGACACACACAAAAATACACACGGAGAAGCGAACTGGTGACAGAAATGAAGGGGATAAGGAAGATATGAAACGGCCTGTAACTAATGGCAATGGGCAGAAATGAAGGGGATAAGGAAGACATGAAACGGCCTGTAACTAATGGCAAGGGGCAGACATGAAGGGGATAAGGAAGATATGAAACGGTCTGTAACTAATGGCAATGGGCAGAAATGAAGGGGATAAGGAAGACATGAAACGGCCTGTAACTAATGGCAAGGGGCAGACATGAAGGGGATAAGGAAGATATGAAACGGTCTGTAACTAATGGCAATGGGCAGAAATGAAGGGGATAAGGAAGACATGAAACGGCCTGTAACTAATGGCAAGGGGCAGAAATGAAGGGGATAAGGAAGATATGAAACGGCCTGTAACTAATGGCAAGGGGCAGAAATGATTTGGCATGAGTTTGTTGAAGGTGTGCTCCTTGGGGTGCTAAATGGCAATGACGAAGACAAAAAATTCATGTCAGTATTAGATTAATTAGTAGTATGTATACCTTTGGTTCTCTCGCTGTTTTACCCATTCTTTCCAGCCCGACGAACTACAAGTATTACAGTCAGTAATTGCAACGTTGAAAAGCCAAAACAATACAAACCTGGATGACCTCAGAATAGTGCTCCACAAACTTTGTCAACGATTCAAAAGTGTTGTGATCCAATGGATCCCTTCTCATTGTAACATCACCTGCAATGAAGAGGCTGACAGAATGGCAAAAGAAGGTTCACATCTACCTCGGCCTGATGCAAGCATAACTTTTGAGGAGCAAAAAGTTTTATCAGAATCAGATACAGAAACAAATGAATGTACAACATCCAGGTCACACACAGAATGATGCTTACTACCAGCTCAACAGAAGAGAGAAAGTGGTAATCTTCAGACTCCGCACTGGCCACAACGGATTGAGATACCATCTATTCAACAAGCTAAAGATAGGAACTACCGATCAGTGTAACTGTGGCACTGATAAAATGACTGTTGAACATCTGCTTCAAAGTTGCCCCTTATATGCGGTACAGAGAAAGAGCATATGGCCGACGCCAGCTCGTTTCGTGGAAAAGCTTTACGGGGGGAATCAAATAGCCTCAAACTGACTACTGCTTTCTTTGAAAACATTCAAGTGGACGTCTGAGAGTGTACGAAGAAGAAGAAGAAACTATTACCATAATGAATTCTAAATAATGCTACCAGTGTAAGTTGTTGTTTGTTGTTTAACTAGGGTTGCTGAGCTTCTCGCATAGTGGTTTATTATTATTATTTTATTTATTTATTTAATTTACGGAGCGCATTTTCCACCAGAACCTGTGATGTAACCCACTGGCACCTTCTCAGAATTGTCTCCGTCTGCACAAGGAAAACCAACGGGCTGATCACCCGTTAGCCAGTCACTTCGATTACGGAAACAATGGCAGATGGATTGATTTGCCGTTGCCCTAAAGACGCCATTAGGCGTGATGGGAAACAATGGCAAAGAAAACCTATCTGCTGTTGCCCTAAGACGCCACTAGGCGTAATGGCCACTGACTGCTTTGACGGTCGGTGGCCAAGGATGGAAGAAGAAGAAGAAGCACAAGGAAAGTTCCCTTAACTTGCAGCGGCGAACCCACAAGTTTCTCAAAGTTAAACACCGGCGTTTCCTTCACACCTGCCACAATGAGGTTTATCTTTCTGTTCAGCAGATTTACCAGTAGCTACTGTTACTAAATGGCATCACCTGAGCTCTGAACAACGGCTGGAATTTCCATGTGCCTGTGGTAGGGAATTCTCTGCTCAGAGAGGAATGAAAATTCACAGAACGAAAAAGGGGTGTGGGAGGTCATCAGGGGGATATCAACAGCGCTCTGTCTCGACGGATAAGACGTTAGAAGAACGCAGCCCGGAGTCAATCCACAGTGCTGAGTACATTCAAGTTGATCTGCCAGATGATGATCTCAAACACTTCTTGGACGGGAAGAGAGATGCAATCAAGTTTCCACCTACCAGTGCAAAATGGCTTTGGGAACAGTTGGACGAAGCCTTGGCAAAAGAGTTGGATAACAACCTGAAGCAGCTAACTTTGGAGAAGAAGCTGGAAATCTTCGGCGACATAATATATCTGCACTGTCGCAAAGTGTTCGGAGTGAGGGAGGCAAGGGAAAGTAACCCACCACGGAAAAGTAGAAGACAAATTAAAATAGAAGAAATCAGGAAACAGAAGAAGCATGCCCGAAAACTGTTCAAGAATGCAGTTGCCACAGAGAAGGAAGGGTTACGACAAGTTTGGGAGCACCTGAAAGGACAACATAATGCCCTTTGTAGAGCAGAAAGGTTGTGCAGGAAGAGAAGGAAGACTCGAAGGGATAGGGAAAGATTCTTTAGGGAGCCCTTCAAGTTTGCCAAAGAACTGTTTGAGCAGCCACGGTTTGGTACGCTAAACATCAAGAAAGAAGACCTGGAAGAACACCTTAGAATGACATATTCAGATGGTCGCAAAGATGAGCCGCTCAGCAGCATGGCAGGCCTTAAATGGCCGAGTAATCCAGGAACTGAATTTAACACCAAGCCCCCAACGGTGCAAGAGGTAGAAAGAATTGTCCAGAAAGCTCGGTGCAAGTCAGCTCCAGGTCCTAATGGTGTTCCATATGTGGTGTATAAGAGATGCCCTGAGGTGCTCAAACGACTGCTCCGTTTACTGAAGAATGTGTGGAAAACCCAGCTCGTAAGCAAGGAATGGAGAAAGGCGAACGGAGTCTACATCCCGAAGGAACAAAATTCCACAGACATCAGTCAGTTCAGGCCAATCTCACTACTCAATGTGGAAGGGAAGATATTCTTCTCAGTGATGGCGAAAAGACTCACTACATACCTCCTGGCAAATGGGTACATTGACACTACCATTCAGAAAGGAGGTATCCCAGGTACACCAGGATGTCTATAGCATGCCACAATGATCTGGGAAGCAATCCAAAAGGCAAAGTCTGACAGAACAAACCTCCATGTAATCTGGTTGGATCTAGCGAATGCTTATGGATCCGTTCCACACCAGTTGTTGTGGCAGGCCCTAGAAATGTATCATGTTCCACAAGAGATTGCAGCAATGCTGAAGCTGTATTTCGCAGGGTTTTCTGTCAGATTTTCAACAAGAGAGTACACAACGAAGTGGATTGGCCTTGAAGTTGGAATTGCGATGGGATGTACCATCTCTCCGATACTATTCGTCATGGCTATGCAGGTAATCCTCAATGCGGCTGACAGAATGGCTATAGGTCCAAATCTCGGTGGAATGTGTCACATGCCACCGCTCAAAGCATTCATGGATGACACAACAATTCTGACATCAGATGAACATCAGGCCCGGAGGATGTTAGCACGCTTGGGTGAACTAGTCAGCTGGTGCAGAATGAGCTTCAAACCCAAGAAGTCGAGAAGCCTATCAGTCAGGAAAGGGAAGATAGCAGAGGTCATATTCATGGTTTCCAGCCAAAGAATCCCTACTGTCAGTGAGGAACCTGTTAAAATTCTTGGCAGGGTGTACGATGCCTCATTAAAAGACTCGAAGGCAGTGCAACAGACAATAGAAATGGCAGACAGAGGACTACAGATCATAGACCAAAGCAGACTCCTGGAAAAGTTCAAACTGTGGTGCCTCCAGTTCATGTTGATACCGAAGTTGCTGTGGCCACTGCTTATATATAAAATAAGCACAAGTACAGTGGAAGCTATAGAGCAGAAGGTCAACAAGTTCATGAGAAAATGGCTAGGGGTACCATCAGGTCTGTAAGATGTAGCACTGTACTGCAAAAAGTCAAAACTTCTGCTTCCCTTCAAGTCAGTTGTTGAAGAGTACAACGTTGGAAAGGCAAGGCTTGCAATGATGCTACGCGAGTCAGCTGATGACGTGGTTAAGTCCATTCAGCCCAAACTGAAAACGGGAAGGAAGTGGAGAGTGGAAGAAGCTGTTGATGCTGCCCAAGAATCACTCAAACTGAGAGAGGTAATCGGATACACACAAACGAATAGACGGGGATTTGGTCATGGAGACATCCGCTGGTGGTCCAAGGCATCAAGCAGGGAGCGCAGAGACATGGTAGTTCTGGAAATACGAGGAGCTGAGAATGATAAGAGGTTGCAAAAAACAGTGCAGCAGGTCCAACAAGGCCAATGGACTATATGGGAAGGAGCCCTGCAGAGGTCCTTGACATGGAATGATATATGGCATATGGCACCTCTTAGGCTCAGCTTCATTGTTAGATCAATGTATGACCTGCTGCTGTCGGCCACCAACCTTGTGAAATGGGGAAAGTCGGATGATGAGCAGTGCCCCCTGTGCCAGGGGAGGCAGACACTTGAACACGTGCTCTCAGCGTGTAAGGTGTCATTAGGGCAAGGGCGATACACTTGGCGCCATAACAAAGTGCTAAATGAGCTTGCTGCGACAATAGATCTGGCAAGGATGAAGGCGAATAGCAAACCCAGGCCGAGCACAGCAAATACATACTTTCTGAGGGCAGGAAAGTCAGCACACCCCAAACCGAGTAAGCCTGGTAGCAGTTTACCATCTCTTCTTGACTGTGCAAACGACTGGGAGACAGCGGTAGACCTACCTGGACGAGGGGCATATCCAGAGAGTATCAGAAAATCGCGGAGACGGCCGGATATAGTGCTTCATTCTCCAGCAACGCTTCAGGTCATACTGATTGAACTGACCGTGCCATTTGAATCCAGATTAGAGAGCAACATTCATTCAAAGCGGCCAAGTATAGCGATCTGGCCGCGGATCTGAGACACGATGGGTTCACTGCAAGGGTCATGGCTGTTGAAGTGGGCGCAAGAGGGCTTGTGGCTGCATCAGTGTATGATTTATTGAAACTGTTGGGGCTGAGGGAACAGTCGAGAACAAGGGCAATGAAGAGGCTTAGTGAAACTGCCGAAAAGGCATCAGGCTGGCTGTGGAACAACCGCAATGGGCAATGGAAATCGTGACAATAAACGCAGCGGTACAGAAAACACCAAAATTTTTCTAAGTCCACAATACGCTGAGTTTTATGGTGTACTAGTGAAAGGGCTGGGACTTAAGGGCAACAGGCGGTGATACTATAAGGGGTGTCAGGAACAGAATGTCAGGAACAGAATTTCAGTGGCTTGCGCGCTGTGGCTAGACTCGTCGGCTTCGCGCTGGTGTCTCAGTGTGTGTCCTTAGTTGTGATGTGCGACGGAACGAACGGAATAATTTGTCTTCTCTTTGTTACTTTCACAATTGCCTCCCCGGCTGGCGGAGTTGTGGATTTAAAAGTTGCTACCATAAGTGGAATGGGTGGGGACTTCTTCTGATGATCAGATTGCTTCCTGTTGTATCGCTCTGTAAAGAGTTTCCTATCATACTAACATGTACTGTTACTAACGTTTACTGTTACTAACATTTACTATTACCAGTAGCTACTGTTACTAACATTTACTGTTACTAATATTTACTGTTACTAATACTTACAGTTACCAGTGGCTACTGTTATTAACACTTACTGTTACTAACACTTTTACCAGTAGCTACTGTTACTAACATTTACTGTTACTGACATTTACTGTTACTAACATTTACTGTTACTAACATCAACTGTTATTAACATTTATTGTTACTAACATTTACTGTTACTAACATTTATTGTTACTAACATTTACTGTTATTAACATTTACTGTTACTAATATTTACTGTTAGTAACCTTTACTTTTATAAATGTTTACATTTGCTAATATTTTATGTTGTTAACATCTACTTTTGCTAACATTTCCTGTTACTAACATTTTCTCTTACTAACATTTACTGTTAGAGGTACCAACGTTTCCTGTTACAAGTACCAACATTTAATGTTACTAACATCTTCTCTTACAAACATTTCCTGTCACAAGTACTATCATTTATTGTTAAAGGTACCAACATTTACTGTTACCTGTACCTACATTTACTGTTACAAGTTCTAACATTTACTGTTACAAGTACTAACAGTTACTGTTACAAATACCAACAAGCGAGTTCTGATCAATAAAGGGCGGAGCCAATGGACAATGCCAGCTGGCTCGTGCCTGTGTCCCGATCACTGATAGGGGTGGGCAGGGAGTTTTCGTTTGTTTTGTTTTGAGTGTGTTCGTTGATATTAAATTTTGTAAAAACTTGGACATGATTTAGGCTGATAGGGGAGATCTTCTTTGAATTTTTCAGAGATTTCAGAGTTCTTTAAAACCGGCAGCCCCTGTCAACTGCATTTCCTGGTTTCCTGGATTGCTGGCTTTCTAGTTTTCTAGTCTATGTGTGTAACCCACGTTTGGTTGGGCCAATATATTCACCAAGCATCATCATTTTTTGTGTGTCATTCGCCACTAGGCAGTGAGCGGTCATTATCGGTGTGGCTTCACTAAGACAGCCACCCAATACCAAGGCCATCCACCACAGTAGTGGCCTTATTTGAGTGGCTATTAAATGATCGTTATCTTAAATGACCATCATCAACCACGCTGACCGGAAACAATTACGCAATCTAATGTGATGTTAGACAGCGTAACTACTGATAACGACACTCCTAGACTATCGTCTGAGTTTATCTAACAATCATCCCAGACTTATTGGAAGCAATGACTTGCTTATCTATGAGTTGCCTGCGTTGTGAGTAAACACTAGGCCGGCGAACTAAAGAGGTGTCAATCTGGTTTTTATCTTTATTGACCCCCTACCTTTGCTAAGGAAGATAAGCATGGCGTCCGCGGTCAAGCGCTAAAACGTGGGATTGCAACTTTACTGAGATATAGTGACCTGTGAATACTGACATAAAGGAATGTAGAAACAAAAATTGGACGAATAAAAAACAGGAGGATTTCGTCAGTTACTACCGTTAACTGTTAATATAATATTACTGTTACGAATATTTATATGCACTAACTTTCACTCTTAATAATGTTTATTGTTAACAGTAACATTGAACTTTGAACTCTAACACTCTATCTGATAATAGTACATTTTACTGGTGCTAAATCTTATATTTAGTAATTTTAACTGCTGCTGTTAAAAATAATTAAGACTAAAAGTACCAATAAATGTTAATAAAGGTAAAAGTTAGTAATTTTACTAACATTTATTGCTACCAACTTTTATTGCTACTTGTGACAAAATAACCTCGAACGACACATTTACCTGTGCCATTCTGTAATTCATTCTGCGCTCTTAACTTTTGTGCTTCCCACCTCTTTTAATATTTGGTATTTTCTATTCATTGTTAACACACTCTTCCCTCAATTCTTGTCATGTCGGCATTTCAGCGACCAAATTTTGCTGATTAGGGTAATCAAATACTTGCATTTGACCCATGTTGACACCTGGGATCTGACGAAGGGTAAAACCCGAAACGTCCCTTGTTTTTTGTGAACCGTTATTTGTAAAACTGATTCAATACCGTTTTTTTTTTGTTTAAATACTTATATCTGTAGAGAGAGTGTGGTTTACTAATGTGTAAAACATTTGGATGCGTGCCGAATGTTGCGATATAATTTAGCGCGTTTGATTTTACGGCCCTTTGAAATTCAACTCGTCAAGAAGACAGCCAGACAAGCCAGAATAAGGAACAGGATCAGGATTCCATATTAAAGGACCGGCATCTCGTGGATTTACACACGACAACACCACATTTATTAACACGGAAAGCCCGGAATCCTAGGAACCTGAACACTAAGTCATAGTGGGATCCTATTATAAAGTAGTACCCCAGACCACGTGTAAGAGGCATCTTAATCAAGTTGCTTTAACTTTTTCCCTGTGCCAGAAGTCTGTATTCCAAAAGATATTTTGTACTAAGTTGTACATTTTATAATTCTATATTTTGCATTTATTAACATGTGAAAACTGCTAGCTGATGTCCAAGTCATACGAGGCTGGCAACCTCAGCATTATTATAGTAACATTTTTAACCAGTGCATATGTAAATGTAAACATTTTCAATATAAACGCAATGAATGTTTTCCGCCCATTGGGACTGATATTAATGTTCATACAGGGTAATGTTCTGAGGCAGATAGGGTGGTAGAAAGAAAAAGGGGGGAGGGGAACCATATTTTATGTCAGGAAACCCAAGTTCATGATACTAGTCGTTGGTACCAATTGGTGGTGCTATTTGTGAAACAAGTATGTGGTATAAGTGACCTTCAGTCAAAGCTAGACACCATCAGCAGACGGATTTTAACAGACGCTGGACCATTTTCAAAATTACCCCACGATGTGTTGCGGCCATCAGATTTGACCAGTGACGAGATTGAGCCAGTCCATAACCTGCAAAAAACAAGCATCAGCTGGAGCAGAAATCACCCGACATCTTACTGGCAGCTAAGTACCCGCTTAAAGCTGCCAGGTGCACTTTAATTTTTTTTAAATCCTTATACTATCTGTCACATAACTGGACGTTCTCTTTTGCGTATTTTCACTCTCTGTGCCATTATCTATTTATTTCTTATTTTTGGAGCACATAAATCTGTGCCCCAGTCACTGTTTACATTTTTACACTTCGATTCGTGTCAGGTCAAGTCATCATTGACCATCCTTAAAGGATTAATTGTAATCGCTTAAGTGATAGCACCAGATTGACTTCAAGCGTGAATTGTTTGTTTACGATTACGTAACCACTTCCGCCTAGACGGGTCAATCTGGGAGTGTCGCTTCAGTGTTCATACAAGCAGCTGAGAGTGTCTGATAAGTGAGGCAATCACATCCCTCGAAGTTACCTGTGATGATAATTACAGATAATATCAATCTGGCGAGACATTTGAAGAGCGAACTAGTAAATGTGATAATACTAGACGGAAACCACACTACCTTATATGGAAAGTGACTTTTGAAATTCACATCTTATGTGTCACGCAGAATTTTTCCATGAGGAAGTAGTTGGGATAACCCCATTATAACACGCATGTTTGAATGCTATTGGCTAGCATTCGAAATGTAAAATTACAACACTCCTGATTGGAGCCTTGTCATAAATAATAACAACAATGTGCGTGGGGCGAGAGTCGCAATATAATCTGGCACTTTCGCCGGTCTAGAGCATTGTGATATTCAACTCATCAAGAAGAGAGCCAGACAAGTCAGAGTGAGGAATAGACTCAGGATTCCATTATAAAGGACCGGACAACGTGTTTGAGCATCGTGTGGACGTATCCCAGGAAAACTATAATTTCATTAATATGGAAAGCCCGAAATCCTAGGAATCTGAACACTAAGTAACAGTGGGGTTCTATTTGCAACGTAATACTCCAGACCGCGTGTAAGAGGCATTTTAAACAAGTTGCCTTAACTATTTCTCTGAGCCAGAAGCCGGCATTCCCAAAAAAGATTTTGGGGTAAGATGTACATTTTTAAATTCTATATGTTGCATTTATTAACACGTGAAAAATTGCTAATGGATGTCCAAGTCATACGAGGCTGGCAGCCTCAGCTTATAGAATGATGATTTCATGAACCACCGCAGCAAGAGCTGGTGACTGCTGTACTCGGGTGTCGTTATTTGAAAGAAATTTCTGCCACTTTTTGCAGAGTGGTTTGCCCTGTCTTGTTCTCTATTTTTGTCTGCGCCCACTTTTCTGTATTATAGCTCCTAATAGCGCTATTTCTGGCATTGGTCATGTCAATCTTACGTTGGACAGGCTAAATTGCACCACTTTACACGTGGACAGTGGCATCTAGCTAAGGTCCTTTTATTCCGCCTTTCTAGTAGATGACGGCTAGTTACCTGTATTTTTGTATTTGCAGAGGAGGACCGAAGAAACAGAAAAAGAGATTAATGCAGTCAGCAACTCATAGCTTGACTGCTTGTGTCAGGGTCAGCGAACCAGAGCTGCAGTCAGTGACTCATAGCTTGACTGCTTGCGTCAGGGTCAGCGAACCAGAGCTGACCAAGACCCTGCTCCACTTCCAAGTGGTGGTGCTCGAAGCAGGCTGCATCGCTGCAGTCTGGCCGAGAGAATAGGGGTCGAAGAGGGAAGGCAAACCGGGTCCCAAAAAATGCCGTGCGGAAGTCGGATGTGTCGGGTAGAAAGGCGCAAATATCACAGCTTCGCTGTAAATGGCGACACAACGCAACCAACGTCCTTTTCAGGACGAACGAGGAAATAGAAGAAGAGTTACAGAGAAATCGTGGACATGGGGGAGAAACTTTAACTTTTCATCCTTCCGCCTGCGTCTAAAATCTCGAACTCATGTCGCTTGTAAGACTGCCTAGTGTTGCTTCAGATTACGTCTTTTTCTTGTATCTCTAGTCGCCAGGGAAACATTTCCCTCGACCCTTATGTCTTGTTAAGTTCGATTCTTGCACGTGCTTAGTATTTAAGCGAGTATTTACCACTCAGTTCCATTGTCTCAAGAAAATTCTGCCACTGGACAAAGTGAAATTCTGCGCCAGAGCTAAATAGCATTTGTAGTGCAGGAATCATTCTTTATTCGAGCCTTGGTTAGAACATTTGTTCTGTGCTTCCTGGTGTAATTGCTGCTGTCATTGGATTACAACTTCCACATAATAAATATTACATGGCAGTCTACGTCATACTGCCAGGTTTCAGCTATAGGGCTGCTGCGTGAATTAATTAACCACAGCCTATTGTGGAAAGTGTCTATCGCTCCAACACTTACGGGCTGTCGTCTTTGTCATCCAGTCATTTTCGGCAACACGGTCCGTCCCATTGATAGCCGGTTACCTCTAAGTCTACTGACATAACGACGAGAGGAGTAGTCAGTTGTCAGTACTCGTCACCTGTCTTATAGTTCAAAACTTCATTATAAGAGGTGCCCCAGCACACCTACAGGATACTCGCTCGCCTGCAAAAGTCATCATTGTTTGGATATAGATAGATCAGTGGGTGCAAGTATTTCTGCACTCGTTGTAATCTCATTCACCTGCTAGTGTGGCCACCAAACACAGGAAATTGTGAACGAATAGGATTTACTACGACGTTGTTACGGAGAAAGCTTATGTCAATAGCATTTGAATATCAACTTAAGTGGAACAGTGCAGTGTTTTTCCTAGCTGCAGAAGTAACTTACCTACCAGGATTATTTACCATACAGGAGTGGCCGTTTCTGGAAACTTGGGCCTAACCCCTTTCGTTACACTATCTTGGTAGTGAGAAAGTGTACAGGTACTGGTGGTTTGGAGTGAGACGTTTTGCCTGAGAGACTGAGTGAAGAATTTTAATGTGATTGTGACATTTAATGGCTAGCCAACAGAGTTAGTGGAGTTATTATTTTTGTTGTTATCGTAGTTTCTTTAATAAATATATTTATATATTATAAGCGGTCAGAATTCATTCTATTCTAATTGTCACTTGATGTTTGCTGTTGTAGTCCTTACTGTAATAGATTTTCCTATTTTGCATTAGAGGACGGAGAAAGGTATGACATATTAAAACATAGTCTCGAGTATGGCTGGAAAGTAGACCTTAGATATTTGATTATATCTCTCTTCTATCCAGAAGTCATATCTCTCTCCATATTTTCATTAGTGACTTTACTTTTCTCTACTTTCACATTACTCTTTCATATTTTGTCTAATTCAGACATCCGCTATTCCCATTCTCATAGAGAACCAAAAGCACAGGTAGTCCCAAGTTCTATATGGAACAGGGATTGAAGGATGACACAAATGATGTACATTCTTATTATATTAACCTTTTCAACCAGTGCAAATGTAAGTGTAAAAACGTTTAAAATAAATGCAGTGGATGTTTTCCGCTCACTGTGATTGATATTAATGCCCAGAGAAGGTAAATTTCTTAGGCAGATGGAATGGTGGAATGAAAAAAAAAGGGGGGGGGGAACCTGATTTTGTGTTCGGAAACCCAATACTTAGGAGGGCATTTGTTTCTGTCTTATTTCAATATACTAGTCGGTGGTACCAGTTGATGGTACTAACTGTGGAACAAGTGTGTGGTATATGTGGCCGTCAGTCAAAACTAGACACTATAATCAGACAGGTCTTGAAGATGCTGGACCAGCTTCGTAATTACTCCATGATACTTCTAGGAACGTGTTACCGCCACCAGACTTGACCAGTGACGAGAGTGAACCAGTCCATAACCTGCAGAGAACAAGCATAGGCTGGAGCAGAAACCAACCGACAATCTTACTAGCAGCTAAGTACTCATTCAAAGCTGCCAAGTAAGCTATAAGAAAATTCCCTTAACTAACCATAATATCCCATGTAATGAGTTTTTAAAGAATTATTTGGTTTTACACCGTTAAATATAATTGATTATTAAATTTCTTATCTGTATAAATACACATTTATAGTTGATTTAATCATTTTGAGTGTACTGCACCCGTATGTCTCAGTTATTTTAAAATACATTAAACAGTGTTATCCAATACCATAATTCCCGCCGTTAGTACGTCGGTCGGTCACATCATGCACACCGTCATATGCGCACTTTTCTATTTTCGAGAGAGTACATTAACTTTCAACCACAGCTAAGGGGTGCAACTGTGGTTGAAAGTTAGACAATAATTGTATTGTTTCTCTTATATGTACATTGTATAATTTTCACTACAAATATCTAATGACGGTCGCCTGCAATGAAATGACCACAGTAGTAATAGTACCATCTGTAATACATGTAACAGAAACAACACACTATAATTAAAAACCTCTCAATTTTGATGGGCTGTTGCTAGTTAAATTAATATTTCAATTAATTAAATCAGTTGGGGGTTTGAACGAGGTAAATACACAATAATTCTTCATAAAAGGTGTCGGGCAGATAAAAAGTTAACAATTGCTCAGACCACTTAGCATTGTTCTTGATTTGTGAAATATTTTACAAACGCTCCCTCAAGATAGAGCATCATCATCCTTCTATTCACAACTGTGTCAAGAGCAATCTTGAGTGAAGGTAGATACTTTGAAGATCCTCATTAGATATTCTAGTTTGGCCATTGTTGGAACATCACTGCAGAGAAAGGGGAGTAAATCCCTTTACACTATCCAGATCATTCCCCCGTGATGAAATGTTAAAGACTCTATCTAATTCACCTCACCCTTATTTATTTTACATTTGTTAACGATAATTGATTATTGAATTTGTTATTTATAAATATACAAATGTATAGTTGATTTAATCATTTTTTGAGTGAACTGCACCCGTATGTTTCAGTCATTTTAAATACTTAGAGCTACTAAAGTAATATTTTCCTGAGTTAAATCAGTTGGGGGCTAATCAGAACGAGCAAAATCCTTACTCATAGAAGGTCAGGAAAGATAAAAAGTTTAGACGGCCTGGATCCTATCAGCCTGAGTACTTGATTTCTTTAAATTCATATGAGGCTCCCTAGAACTGAAGCACCACTCTTCAATTCACATCTCTGCCAAGAGTAATCCTGAGCAAAAGGGAGGCATCTTTGAAAACCCTCAGTAGATACTCTGAATGTTGGCCACTATTGGACCATCGCTGCAGAATGTAGCAAAATCTGCGAGAATAAACGCTCAATTCAGTAAGATTTAGGCATAAAACGATAATAAATACATTAGCCCGCATGTGTCTGACGGTTGGCATCTTCGACGCCAGCAGCGCTGCTTTTTGCACAGTGGTAAGCCTATAGACCGATTTCACGGTAATAGTCTGACACGCTTTTAGTTTCGTTTTCGAGAAACACTACTAATATTTAACATTTGCCCGATCTGCTGCATACACTTTGTAGTCTAGCCTTATAATTAACGATTGGCGGAAGCATGCCGCAAAATAACTATCTGAATTAACGCTTTCTGTCAACTTTAACACAAAATTAGTAGTAATCCTTACATTGTTTGGTAGTATTACACGATACAATACTAATTATTAACGCCTATTCTCAACCCGCCTCGTCAACACCCCGCTTCGCTGACACAGTCTGAAACGCATATACACACACTGCGGAAAAGCCAGCCAAGGCAAAACCACGCAGACAATTTTATTTTTCTCCTAGTGGTAGCATTTCTGACGTAACTAAAACAAGTTAGTTATTTGAAAAATACATGCTAGCGAGATGAGGGAGAGGAAAGATGGCGCTCTTGTGCAAAATTTTATTTGACGATTGACGATGACATAAATTGGAAATTTTAAATCATTATGTAGTTCCCCATAAAAATTATATGGTAGTATGACGTAGAGTTTGCTGAGTAAGAATGTACTTTAAATAATATGATAGTCCTAGAATTAGAGAAGTTATTGAAGAAATACTAATATCTACGGACACTCGACCAGACAGACTGGCGTTCCTGCTTATGTTTTTTGGTAACGTTAGGGGGACGCAAGCTTGGAAAAGAGGCAGGGAGGTACATTCAACTTCGCTTGGGTAAAAGAGTATGAATGGAAAAGGGGAGCGGTAGGAAAAATGTAATCCTAACGAAACATCTTTTTGTATTGGGCATGACAAAAGCAGACTGGCCAATCGACCACCAGACGCAGAAATTGTTCGAAATTATTTTGGTTTTTCATTCAAACTGCTTTTGAATTCAAGTAGCCGAACGTTTCGATTGGCCAGTGCTAGTAAATATTAGCAAAAGGCTTTTACTATTCATTGCCAGTTGAACTAAAAATTGTATTCAGATACGCTGAGAAACAGCTGTGTTAATTCTAAACTTAAATAAAGAATAAATTCACAGTCTGTGCAGTTCGGAGGAAGCTGAGGCCATTTCTTCACACAGTCAGCGTCATTTGTTTATATATTCCTTGATTGTGGTAAAGATATTTTATGAAATTCAATATGTTTGGTCCAACTACAAAGTTAGATACTGCTATTGGGAAAAAGTGAAGGACATGTCGGAAGCAGACATTGTTGAGTCCTCACATTAAACGGTATCTAACTGATGTATGTTGTTATGATTATGTTGCCATATTATTGTATTAAAATAGATTAGTAAGCCTCTGTGTTCAATGAACACTGTTTAACATGCCTGAAGCAAATATATTTGAAAAGAAAAGAGAATATCATATCAAAGGAAATGTGGTTACTCCACATTATTGTATGGAGGAAAAGTATGTGAACGTACAGTGGCGTATCTACTATAAGGACCTGAGGTGTGGTCACAACAAGGTGGGAGTCCTGTACAATTCGGGGCGAGTGCACTTGTAAGGCACACGAGGCTGACCCCATACCCACGTAGGAAATTAAGTGTTAGAATAAGTGATCAGAGATAAAAGGCCAGGGTGTCCTTTTGTTGCAGAGGGTCTATGTTCCTGTTGCCGGCTGGTGACAGGAAACCTGCTGAGTACTAATAAACGCCAACCAGTCTCCAACCAGACTTATATGCTGTCGAATATACCAGTAGGAGCTTTGGCGAGTGGTGAAATTGAAACTTTCTGCAACTACACATTGAAATATCTTACAACAAGGACTCCCAGGTGATGTGTTAGACATCTGGGGCATCTCTGACATTTTCTTGTGTTTCAAAACAATACACAGGACGTTTATGGGGGTAGGATGAACTACAGCCCTCATCTACAGTGACTCTCCCTTTATATGAATAAAGTGAATTCTTTTAATATTTCCTACAGGAAAGACATATATATAAATACATAATAACTTTTTAGTTATTGGGCAAATTGTCCCAAAATTTTAATTGTTCTTTTCTGTAAACTATCTTGTCCTTATTTTCAAAGACCTGTCCACAAGCTATGAATGGACAGGCAAAATAAATTGTAAAGAAGATTTGTTCAAAGAAAAACTTAACTGCTAGTTTTATTATCTTCTTTATAGAAACTTAAAGTGTTTGACTGTTGTGTACCATCATTTCATTTCTCCCCTAGACACTAGGTACACCATACACTAGAGCCAGAATAGTGACCGTGTGAGACCTAGGGAGGTAGCGTTAGGTTCTCTGCACATAATTCATCATCATCATTTATAGAGTCAGAGACCTACATGTGCTTGACCTCACACGGTTATAGCAGATACCTTTTCATTCTTTTAGGATACCATCATAACCTCCCCAGCAAAATTGACTTTGCTACACAGAACAAGGGGAGTAAATCCCGAGACACTACTAACATTTATTGCTACTAATATTTACTATTACTATAATGTTCTGGTACTAACATTTACAGTCATTTACTATTACTAAAGTCAGAAGAATTCAGGACCACCACTGGTGTAAGACAATGTGATATCCTGTCGCCTTATCTTTTCACACTCCTCGTGGACGATGTCATAAATGTCTTAGCTGTAAAAATTCCATTCCCTTTTCTCAACTTCTTCGCTTGCGTCGGTTATGTCACGATGACGATGATTTTCATCAGCGAGCTCAAGAGATGCTTGAGTTCTTTCGCCGACGTCTTTATCCAGAACATGTGTTATCTGATGCCCTTAATCGTATCACACGCGTCACTCGTCAGACGGCACTCACTACTAAACCTTCTGTCCAATCTGACAGACTCAAACTGGTTCTTACTTTCCATCTTCACTGCCTGGCGGTAAAGAGAATTCTGTTTCGACATCTGCCTATTCTCAACTCTGATCCTGATACCAAAGAGTTGTTTCGTGATACACCTTTGGTAGCTTATCGTAGGGATAGGAATTTTAGGGATATTCTTGTGCACAGTCGCTTGCGACATTCTAGCCCATCTTACTTTGGTACTAAACCGTGCCAACGCCGGATATGCAAGACCTGTCCGTTTGTACTCCAAACTCAGACAGTCACTTTTCCTAAAGGAAAATTTATCATTAGAGAGTCTTTTACGTGCGAATCCAGAAACCTGATTTATGCTATCATCTGCAAGAGATGTGGCATGACCTATATTGGTGAAACTGGTAGGCGTTTGGCAGACAGGTTTCGTGAGCACTTGAATGACATCTATCAGGACAAACATTTACCGGTGGCCCTTCATTTCAATAGGCCTGACCATTCAGGTAATTCCGATATACATGTCACTGCCCTCCGTTCATGTGCCGGTAATGACAAGACTCGCTTTTCGTTGGAGAATGCCCTTATTTTTAAAATGGGCGTTCTAGCTCCCGGTGGTTTAAATATACAACATCATTTTGCATAAATTCTGGTCGCTTTTCTCTTTTTCATTCTGTATTCGTTGTCTTTATGATCTATCTTCTTGTGTTTTTGCTTTGGTTCGTTTCGTATCTTTTTATATCTCTTGTTTTGTCGCTATCGTACGTCACTTCCTTGTGAATTCTGTGACAAGAGACTACCGCTTTCTTCCACGGATTCTTTGCATCGAGCTAAGCTAACTTTAACTAGTTCCACAGTTTTGTTTATTCTTCTTTTTTTGTTTCGTTGGATTATTTACTTTCTTGTTTCAGTATTTCTTTTAGATTTTACGGTTTTCTTGTATTGTTATTGTTCTTTTTTTCTCTCATCACTGTTGTTGTTTACTTTTTCCATCTGCTTGTATCACCCATTTGTTGTATATTTCTCATCATCGTATAGTTTTGTAGTACCTATATGTAATTTTTGTCTTTGTCACCTGTTTGTGGCTGACGAAGGGTAAAACCCGAAACGTCCCTTGTCTCATGTGAACTGTTATTTGTAAAACTGATTCCATACCGTTTTATTAGTTTATAAACTTATATTCCTTACCAGTTTTACTGCAGCCCCTTAATTTATTTACTTATACTATACTACAAAATATATGTACGACAGTATGGGGCTACTAAAGTGAGTCTGTGCATACGGCTGGCAACATCATCGAGTAGAATAAATTGCTATAGAAACAATAGCTGTGAGAGCAATGAACACTTTGGTTCATGTCTTGTCTTGTCTTTTATCCACCATCACTGAGCGTTAACTCTTGGTGAGACTTTGGTTCAGGCTTCCTACAAGGGGACCAGTTTGAATTAAAAGGGGGACAACACCCTCCACCCTTATTTGACTGGTGATGACGCTTAATTCTAAGTTTAGAAGAATAAATAAACCGTACTGGAACTTAAAAGTAATAAAAAAAAGAGAGCGGAGGCCCAGTTTCATCAGTATGAACTGATCCAGCCCAGCACTAGTAACAGAGCGGCATTCACTCTCAACTACTACTTATGTCCAGCAACTTATATATTTCTACATTTTAATGTTTACTTCTACATCATGCACTTAACACTGTAAGGAATTCCAGACAGAAAACAAGGCATGCAGAAGTGGTATGTAATCGATTACTTATGTATGATATAATAACGATCACTTATAAAAATGTTTCTCAGGCCTGGATCCTGGAATATACAAACAGTATTCAGGGCCGGAAGCCCAAGAAGGACTTCTAGGCTTTTTTGTGTTAAGGCCCACCATCAGCTAATATGCAATAATTTTAATTTTTTTTTCAACCCCCTTAGCATAATTATTTTAACTTATGCAAGGGGCCCCATAGAACTCCGGTCCCCTAGACTTCAGCCTACTTAGCTTAATGGATAAGCCAGCCCTAACGATATTTATATAATAGGTGATGTAATGGCAAACAATTTATTGTTGACAGTACATATAATTCCTTCATAAAGGAATTTAATTTTTATAAGCTTATTGATAGAGTTTATTACAAATTTTCTAAAACATTGTTCACGTGGCACAAAGTATAAATTTCCATAAAGGTTCATACAAGCGAATCATTTTAATTTTTTGAAAACAATTTCGGTACGGTAGATGTCATTACAGGTTAAGTCGGGAGTTCTCTTTATTTATAGTAGTATATATTGTATTCGCTGTGATTGGCTAATATCCTTGGAATACAGAGAAATAAAAATAAATTCATAATGGAACATTATAAAAACGTTATGTGTTAGCCCTCTATATACTGTACCACTATTTTATAACACTTTGCGAGCGCTACCGTACTATACTGTTTACATTCATCTTGATTTTCTTGCCGTGTGCACGACGCAGCATTTCTGCTTCCTGTAATCTATACAAGGACACACCTCATGATAAGATTCATGATAAGATTCATGATAAGATTCATGATAAGATTCATGATAAGTTTTATCATTTATTCATTTTCCTTTTCGTTCGTTATGGAACATGCAGCCCTAGTGTCCTGTATATACAGGGCACTATGCAGCCCCACCCCTGCATTGGCTTCCATTACACGATTCAATCATTCAATCAATATCCCATACTTCCCAAGGAGCATACGCCTTCAACAAACACATGCCAAGTCCTCCTGTTACGTGCCATCAGCTATGTTCTTTCCACTCTTCCTCATCATTTTCACTTCCATCTCCAGTTCTCGTCTTCATGTGTTTGTGTGTGTGTGTGTGTCTACTTCTGCCTTTCTTACCCTGTGGATTCCAGAACAAGAGCTGCCTTGTAATGCTATCAACAGGTTTTCTCAATGTGAATCCTATCATTGCCTGCGTCTTATTCTAATCTCTTGTTCCACTGGCACTTGTCTGGTTCTTGTCAACAGTTCCACATCGGTGACCTTGTCATATCATTTCAATCATACTCTAAGCAAGTGCCCATATATGAAAGTCTGTTGTTGTTTTTGTTTTGTTTTTCTGTACACAATTATTTTATATTACTTTTCAATGCTTAACCAAGACTACAAGAAAACTACTGGCAGTGCTTCTGAACGTCCAATGGCTGAGTGGTTAGAGCGCTTGCATATCGAGTCAAAGCTACCATGGTTTGAACCTTAGTAACGTCACGCTACAATCTACATAGCAAAGAATATGCTAACCAAATCACATAAACTATGCTAACTAAATCACATACATTATGCTAACCAAATTGCATACATTATGCTAACTAAATCACATACACTAAGCTAACTATATCACAGATATTATACCAAATCACTTACATTATGCTAACTAAATCACATACATTATGCTAACTAAATCTCATACATTATGCTAACTAAATCTCATACATTATGCTAACTAAATCTCATACATTATGCTAACTAAATCTCATACATTATGCTAACTAAATCTCATACATTATGCTAACTAAATCTCATACATTATGCTAACTAAATCTCATACATTATGCTAACTAAATCTCACCTCATTATGCTAACTTACTCATCGCATTTTGGGCACATTATGCTAACTAAATCTCATACATTAGGACAGATAACTAAATCTCATGGTCATTATGCGGAACTAAATCTCATGACATTATGCTGAACTAAAAACGCACCACATTATATATACTAACGAAATCTGGCAAAAATTATGCTAACTAAATCTTTCATACATGATGCTAACTAATGGCTCTCATACATTATGCTAGACTAAATCCACGGGTGTGTGTACACATTATGCTAACGATAAAAGTTACTCAACACATTCCCAACAGCTATGACCCTAAAAATGTGTATACATTGTGCTAACTAAATCTCGGTACATTATGGCTAAGACTAAATCTCAGTACATTATGCTAACTGAAATCTCATACTTATCTGAAAACGAAATCTCAGCCATTGGTATGCTAACTACCGGAATGAGCTCGCGGGCCATTGCATTATGCTGAACTAAATCAGCATACATTATGTCTCAATAAACGTCACGGATACCACTATGCTAGACTAAATCTCAACCACATTACTGCCCTGCGCAACGTCATAAATGCAGTCATAAGGATTATGGCAACTCAAACAGCACATAGCATTATGCTAACTAAATCTCTCGATACAGTCATACTAACTAAATCTCCATACGACCTTATGCTAAACTTGATCTCATACATTATGCTAACTAAATCACATACATTAGATGCTAACTGGAAATCTGTACTATTCATGCTAGAAAATCACATACTTTATGCTAACTAAATCACATAAGATTATGCAACTAAATTTCGAGGTGGCAGTATTCATTTGGGGAGGATTCATTTTTGCTAACTAAACGTCTTCATAAATTATGCTAATATCGAGATGAAATCATGCACTACATTATGCTAACTAATTTATCACATACATTATTCTAACTAAATCTCATAATTTTATGCTAACTTGCCTGCAAAATCACATACATTTTCTAACTAAAATGTGCATACATTATGCTAACTAAATCTCATACATTATGCTAGCTAATCACAATGTACCTACTAGGTTTAACTGACTACACCATAAATTGATAAAGGTAGTAACAATTAGATACGACTCAAAAGAAAAGGCATTCCGAACTCAGGACAGACATTTGTAACTGATGAGTTTTTTTTTTGGATTACTTCTAGACCTCTCAGTGTCCGAACCATTCTGAAGAAGTCCGAACCAGAGACCTCCCGGCTCCTGAGCATCCCTCTTCTTAGTTACCTCATGCGCATTTTGGGCCTGAGGGAGGCGCATATACACGTACAAGAAATAAAGAATCACTGCTGTAGAATCAATGTCAGAGGACAGATAAATGATAACCTGACATGGCCTCGAGTATTACGGGCGACAAAAAAAAAAAAAAAAAAAAAAAAAAGTATAGATCAAGCCCCAGAGCTATTATACTCTGTTAACAGAAGGACATAAAAAGTATTTGACAAGTGTAAAGAAAGACTGGAACAAGATTTATATAAAATATAAATTAATGGAGGCTGGATCTTAACTTTCTCCACGATTTCATTATGCCCTCGTCACAGGAACTACTGTGGCATTTACAGGCAATCCACTTGCTCTCGTCACTTTATTGCAATGCACTGGGCGTGTCGTCCATATTTTAAAATAACACGCGCCTCTTTTGATTTATCAGACCCCTCTAAAGCACATGACCCATTCCTTTGAGAACATCCTGTATTCTATCAAGAATGAAACATATTTGCCGAAGATTGCTATTTTATAATAATAAACACATCCTCCATTTCAAGTATGAAAAATATTTTAAATAATAATCAATGCATTTTGCTTTGACAGTTATTAAGATTAATTTGGTCAATTAATACAAAGTATTTATATTGCTCTGTATCCTTCAGTTTTGTTTGACAATCTGAGGCGACACCTAACAGGAGTTGTGCATCATGGGATTGTTTAGGCAGACTGCATTACTTCTATGGAAAAACATACTGTTAAGAATTCGCTTTCCGGTAAGTTTATTTATTTATTTTTAAAAAAAAAATCATAATTGTTGGTTTGGTTTCGTTTTTGGGATCAACGTCATTGCACATGGATAACTCCATCAGTGCTCCGATTTCTTACTTTAGATCACACAAGGATGATCTCAGCACAGTGCACGAGCTCCGTAGCCCCGGCGAGGATCCCAATTTGCTTATACAGGAATCACACATTCTATAAATATTTTTGTGATAGGTGGGTTTCCTGATTTTTAAAAAAATTTTGCCAGGAGAGCGGCTGTATGGCCTACTCTTTACGAGTTCCTACTGCTGAGGGATTTTAACGTATAAACTGGACCTCCATTTTTTCGCTCTTGTCCGAGAAGGCTAGGCATCCGATCTCACTACCCAGGGGATCGGGGGAGGGGGAGGATGGCATCATTAGGAACCACTGATTATGAAAAAAAATTCATCAATACTGATGAGAACCCGGTACCTCTAGAATTAAAAGTGGATAACATACATCAGTACTCCGCCCCTTGTGACAACTCAGTTGTGTCCTTTTACATCATTTTCGCTCTTTCCTTTCATTATCAACTTATTTCTTCATTTTCATCACTCATCGTCATATTATTTGGCATATTTTATGCACTTACATTTTTGTCTAGCCGCTCCCAGACTTATTTACGTTTCGCCATGTGAATCGTAATAAGACAAAGCTAATTAGACAAACACAGGAAATCAGGTGACACTCCTTTTTGGCGATGGTTCATCACATCTGCTTGGCGCTTCACAGCTTTGCGGAGATTAACGCAGGTAAAACCCATCTGGGCCTGGTCAGTTTTCGCATGGTTTTATTTGCTCGGGCCGTGCCAGGCGATAAAATTACTCGCCCGCAGACGGATTTTGTATGCGCAAGCGACGGATAAAGAGATTACTTGTCTGTGCGACACCTTTTGAGACAGACATGAATGACATCATCATTTTCTGTCCACCTGTTTCAGAGGAAATAAAGATGTTGCATCTGAAACACTTTGATGAGAGAGTGTACGGACGTGTCACTTCCATATATGGGAGACGTGACCTTTTGCATCACGCACAGAATTTCGGGCGGAAATAATTTTTAATTACCCCACCAATATGCAGCTTTTGAAACGATTTGCGGGCATGCGAAAAGAGGAACAACCAAATCCCTGATTCGGCGCCTAAAATTGCGGGGGACGAAAATTTGCAATATAATCTGACATTTTTTGCAAGTCTAGTTCACTGTGAAAATCGCTTAACAAGACGACAACCAGACTGCCAGAATTAGAATCAGAATTCCATTTTATCAGACGGGACTTTGTTGGAGCATTTTGAAGGACTTAAACAGCCCATGAAAACTCTATCATTTTAATAAGGAAAACCGGGATCTGAGGAAACTGAAAACACAGAGTCAAAGTGGGAATTATTGTGAAAGTAACGACACCCAAGAACACGTGTAAGAGGCCTATTAAAGTGCCTTTATTTCTCTGAGTAAACAGTCTGTGAGCCAATATTGGCGTAAGTTGTACATTTTACATTCAATATTTTTCATTACTAACATGTGAACTAAGTATTGACAACAGACAAAGTAAAGACCAAACCAGAAATTGAAATTGATAACGAAGAACTGGAAAGTGTTAATGAATTCGAATACTTAGGATCAATCATCAACAGCTCTGGCGACTGTGCAGTAGAAATTAAAAGAAGACTTGCAATTGCTTCACATAAACTAATACAGATGAAAAACCTATGGCAAGGCACAAGCAAAGAAACAAAGTTACAACTGATCAGAGCATGTATATTCCCAGTAGCAACATACGGCTGCGAGACTTGGACACTCAATAAAACAGTTGCAAAAAAGATTACATCATTCGAAATGAAATGCTACAGAACGATGTTGAGAATACCCTGGACAGAAAAAAAGACCAACAGAGAAGTACTGCACTCACTAAACGTACAGGAACATTGGCTCCTAAATACCATCGCAATAAGGAAGCTGAAATTTTTCGGTCATATAAAAAGACATAATAGTCTGGAAAAAACAGTGACGGAAGGCATGGTCCCAGGAAAAAGGGGAAGGGGTCGACCTAGACGACGGTGGACCCAGGACATCACAGAGAGTCTGAACTTGTCTTTGGCTGATGCAGGTAGACTTGCCCAGAATCGTGATGCGTTCATAGCAGTTGTAATGGAGACAACGTTCTGGAAAGAATACGTGTCGTAGATTTTGGATAGGAGAATTAAGACTTGGGTTTGGTCCCTTCTGAATAGGTTTGAATAGGTGATTGGCACCGTGAGAATTAGTAAAAAAAACAACAGAATTTCCACACAGGTGAGATGATAGACTGTGGTATAGAGGCTGTCGCCGAAAGCGAAAAGAATTCTTCTCTCTCTCTCACCTATCCTCTACGACGGCTTATACAGAGTCCGACAGTCTAAACCACATATATATTACATATAATTCTATCTACTCACGGGCACGCACATACACGTGACGACAGTTAAACACACAGACTTGGAAAATCTATAACAAATGATTATACAGATAATTGGGATCGAGCTGACCAACGCACTGATTTTTTTTTCCAAGAGAGATATTTTAATTATCATATCAAAATTTCTCACAACACCAAAAAATTACATAAAGGAAGCATACATATAGACATAAAAATTCAAATGAATTTCTACCAGGATGATAGACCCGTTATGATGTTAACTCTAGGTTTAGCCCACAGCCCCGTTAAGATGACAGATGATGGCCCAAAGAGTTATAGATGCATGTGGTTAGGGTCTAATATTGTTCCCCTTTGAAGGTATAGACTGACTTTGACAGCAGTATCTATTCTAAAGGAACACGTTACTTAAGCAGCAAATCTCGCCTAAGGAAAAAGAAAATATAACAAGTGAGTGTATTATACAACGAACATCCTTCCGTCACTTTCACTCGGTTCTTTCATCAGGGCCCTGATATACTTACAATCGTGTTGTGGTTTCGCCGGTTGGCGCAAATTTTGGACACTCACACTTTTTATCTGTTACTGTCGTTTAATGAAAACAGATCCCAGCTCTGCAGATTTGTTTGTTGGTTTCATCAAAATGGATCTGGGGAGCGTCTGCTTCAGGCGATAGTTATTTCAGACTAAAGTTAATGTCACTTGACTCACGAGGTAAGAATTAGGCTTAAACGAGCACAAAATGTCAGAACACGAAGTTTCCCTTAATTAGGAAGATGACCGGTGGACAACTTCTCTCAAACAGAAAATCTTAGTTCCCCACTCACTTGTCAACAAAGTCGGAACGTTAATGTTATTGATGGTAATTATTCTCGCCGCCAGGCAGAAAATTTACGTAGAGTTTATGGAAGAAATTAAGATCTGGTTCACAGGCCCAGTATTGATCATTACAGTCTTTGAAAAACCCGTTAGTGGGATATAGTATTTCTGTCTAACTCTGGTTGCACATGCACTGTCAGATCAGTGTTACTTAAGAAACCCACGTGGTTCAAAATAAGGACTGTCTATTTCTTCACAAGTGTGAACTCTTATTAAATGCTGGTAAAGTTCGGGTCACCCCAGTATTTCACTGTATAAAAGGAAAGAACACATATCAAATAATTTACATATATGTACTCAATATAACTTACATTTTAATAGCAAGCCTACAGCTTGACTTATCTTTAAAACTTCCCGTAAAATAAGTTATATAAAATCAATCATCAGGAATTAGGAATATTTGCGCATTCCGTCAATATTCACTGATGTCGCATCTAGCATTATAAGTTAGTTTTAGAAAAATATGATCTCGACTGATTATTTAGCAGTAAATTAACTTCATTATAGCTACATTATGGTTTAATGCTAGAAAATATAATTTATTCTGCTTTCCACTGAAACGCGTCACTAGAAAATAATACAGACTATATAGATTAAGCACTCTGTTCAAAAGAACTAGTTTAAAATGAAATCGGCGATTAAACACTTAATCACTTCACAAAATTCTAGAGAACTACTATATAATATTTACCTCAAACACAGCACTACAGGATATCGCACAATTAAGAATTTTACGCTTATATTTATGGAAGTCTAGAAGTTCGACAAATTGTCGCAACAAACTAAGAAACTTCGCTTATACAGCTCTACTCTTCGCGAACCACCTGTCTACTGCGAATTATTGAGACAAGAATGAAAATAAAGTTTCAAACTCGGGTTAATATTTTAAAATCAGACAAAGGATCCTAACTTATTTCGCCAAGCGAAATTATCTCCCCTACTCCCAACATTTACGTCAGCTTAACGCGTGTCGTAACTGCCCCGGAGTGTCTTGGCACCTTCCTCTCCCGATTTCCATTTCTGAGCGGGGGAGGCGGTGACAGATCACACTTCACGCTAGGAAAGTTTCCCGAGAGCTACGTTTTCCCAGACTATATGTCTGCTCTACGCCGTGTAGGTGACAGTTTTAACGCCTACCTGACCGCTCAGCCCGAAGCCACCGCGCGTGTTCGCTGGAAAATTCAGACAACTGTCTGCCATTTTGGGTCTGATAGAAGCGAAAGTCACAGCTTCGTTCACTGACATCTATGTAATCGAGTTTCAGTCAGCATGAGAAAGAAAGACGGTAAACTATCGAATGGGAAAAGAAAATATTATTCGCAAGCTAACGAATGCGAAAAAATTATATATATATGAAAAAGGGTAAAGAGTGACAGAAATAATTAGAGGACCCGAGTGGAAGAAAGAGGAAAATGTAGACAATTTATAGAACATAACTCCCTATGTGACAATACGTCACATGATGAACATGTGAACTTATATGTATATATTGCCATGTGAATATTAATATGTGAAAATTGCTAGCGGATGTCCAAGTCATTTGAGGCTGGCAACCTCAGCGTATAGAATGATGATTTCATGAACCACCACTGCAAGGGCTGGTGACTGCTTTATCGCTAGTTTCTTAAAGAGAACTAAAAGTATAAGTAGTAACAAGTTCCACATGGAGCAGGGAGGGAAAGATGAATGAAATGATGTACATTCTAATCAGAATAATAATAATAATAGCCCCATTAGTCATAATTGACTATGGGAATGCGACACTGAGGTGACAGCCCTCGGCTGCTTATTATCCTGGTGCTTCTTTCGACGTTTTCTCCTCTCTTCTGCTTGTTGTGTAAATGCTAATTTCTATTACCACAGATCAGAAATGAAACAATCCCCACGAAATGCTATTAACACACTACTGTAATGGTTCTAGAATAACGCGTTTAGATTATCCAAAATTCTGAGCGACACTGATCAGTGAGTTTAAGGAACCACTGCTTATATCTATTCATTTGCTCTCAGATCCCTAATGGTGTTAATTTCGCATTAACGTGCGAACCATAGGATTGAGAAACTGTGGACCAGATGAAAAGTTCTCTGACGGCCACCTTTTTCCTCGTCTAGCGCTGCTTTGCCCGACATCAAAGACCTCGTCCCGATAACAGGGTTTCTTTCGAAATCGCTCGCGTTCTCGAGATGAAATGCAAAACGGCGTCAGAGTTCCCATGTATCTGAAGATCAAAGGGTTAAGTGTTTATCCCACGTGCGATCTGTCTAATGACCGATAATTGGCAAATCAGCTCGCGTGAGAAACTCACGTAAACAAACGTGATTCGCTCCCCTGTTAAGACTGGCAGGTTGCGAAAAGTTTGTAAACAACTCTGTTGTTATGTTCCCAGAAAAAGGCCGTGGATTCAAAGGTGAGTCATACAAACAGAAAATTGCATGGTTTGGCTTAGCCAATGGTAGACACTAAATGGGAAAGCAAAGGCTGTCAGATTACTGTATCAATATTTCCATTCCACGTCACACAGAGTTAACTCTGTAAAAGTTCAATAAAAAAAAGTTAGTTGCTTATCCTTTACAGGACGTGGCAATCAACCCCAGCTTTTATTGGCTGTTTGTGATTTTTCTAGGCAATTTTTTTCATTCAGTAGTTTGCCATTGCTTTCTGAACGGTACGGCGCTTATACCATTGTTAAAAATCCACACAAAGCGATCTGCTACCAAACCGCCTGCAGCAGGTTTCGAACCTGGTATATCATGGGCGATTTTAACGCCAAAGTAGGTGACAACAACGATGGAGTACAAAGATATCTCGGTACTCATGGCATAGGCTGTGTAGTGGTGTTGATGGTATTGTATGATGGTGTTATTACTACATGTAACTTGTATGAGGCCAGCTGTGAAGGCTCCTGAGATAAAATGTAGTTGAGAATTATCAGAAGGCCTTTCTTGCTACCATTACGACCTCACACTTAATTTTTTTTTTCTTAATGAATGTGGCTACGTAAAGTGTCTAGGGTAATGATGTGTAATGTGGTGTGTTAGTTATAAATACACCCACAGACATTTAAGAAGACTAATAAGATTAACAAGTGTTAAAATACACTGAACTAACTCACGTGTATAAAGTTTTTGATATAATTATATTACATTTATTGGTTCTGGATCATGTTTTATGTGACCAGAACTTGTTTTAAAAGAAGGATTGAAAATTTATGAAAAAAAAATGCATGGAATGTTACATAATAAATGCAAGAGCGTACCTATTTAAGTACTAGACTAGTTAGTTTTATTAAAAAAAGTTCGAGTAGTCATCTCTTTGGGAGGATATTTACTGTTTGTGCTGTTGGGGTGGCCTCATCACACCTGTCTATATTGACTACACAATGTCCAGAAAATGGTGGGAATTTTTACGGGGATATTAGTCACTACCAATAGTTGGTGAATGTCCAGCAGACCAGAGGCTCACTCATCTTTTTGTAGCTCTGGTGCTGAAAACTTGCGGTCCCACCTCTCCGTGCTGGCGGGCAATAATGGTGGTCTCTGTCACAAGAACTGCACAGATACACTCGAGTACAGTCACCCACCGAATAGACTCTGCTTTGTTGTCGATAGAAACTCACAGCTCTGCAATCAAAGTATGGGCCATGTGTCAAAATCTATTCTCTACCCACGTCTGGACACAACACTGACACAACAACCACATCATACAGACAGGTCAGATCTCTCTGACCAAACAGCACAGTTACCATGGTGGGCCTACATCAGACAGATCCTCCCAGACCATAGATTCTGAAAAATATTTATTAGTTGTCGGCCCTAAAAGAAGATAGGTAACCTGTTTCAACGCTTGATCTATCTTGCATAATCCTTGCTGTAGTTTATGTACCTTGGTGGTCCCTAGACCCTGACTTGGGCGGGGGGTCTAGAGCAAATCCCTACTTGTTTGTAAGGCTAGATTTTGATATGGCAGTATCAAATCACTCGAACATGAAACAATATTCAAAATATATAAAGAAATAATTTCAATCTTACCAGATTATGAATAATTAACACAGAAGTGCTAGCAAAACTCAGCTGAGCTGCTGGCTATAGGATGGCGTCCCTAAATTTAACTCACTGTCTTTCATATGGGAAAACACCACACTTTAAAATCTGTGTCTAACACTGAACAATTATTGAAGAATGACCCCAAATGCGCTCTGAGCGCTAATGATATGATTGTCTGTGGCCAATCACTGCCGAGGTTTATTTTAAATTTCAAATTTCTACACTAAAGTCATTTCAGTCATGCTTCAGTCAAGTATGGATGGTTATCTGTTAGTCTGTCCGTCTCTACTTGTGTTTCAAAAAAAATGTGCTTGATTTTTGAAGCAACCTTTCTCTCCCCTTAAAATTTTGTCGTAAAAAGTTATATTTAGACTCAGCTACCACCAATGTCCCTTCACTTCTATGCCAAGTAACTTTGAACACCTGCGTCCCCAAGGTCGTGTTTTGTGTGCAAATAACGACACTTTTTATTCAAGGCAGTCTGTCGATGATGTAAACTACACTGTCTTTTGTCATTATCTTCAATATTATCTATCCGTTTGTAAAATTAAGATCATATTATTTCATTGCTCAGAATAGGCCATCCGGCCAGCTAATTTTTATATTCCTAACATTAATATTAAGAAAAATTACTTTTTAAATTTTTGTAATATTCCTAACATCTGCGTTTTAGCCGCTGAATTCAAATCAAGGCTTGGTATCGCAAAACGTCCAATTCCGTACCTCGTGTCAATTTGGGGGACGTGAATTTTTACTTTCCTCCATCCCCCCCCCCCCCCATTGCGTCTCCTTAGCCTTTCCAGTCATATTTTTTTTTCTTTTGATCCGCCGTTCCCCTCCTGTCTAGCAAGTCAATTTTATGGAGGGTGATGACCCGCGGTCTAGGCGATCATGTACATCAGCAGCCTACGCATTATGTTTTTATCCTTAAATGTTATCTTTTGAGTATTTTACCGTTGTATCTCTGTCAATTTCACTACACATCTCCCCACTTGAAAACATGCCTATGGCAAGTTCCAAAACCAGCGATACACATAGGTAAAATTACTCCTCACGTCTGCCACTACTCTAATTTTGATCACAGGGGTGCCGACTGAGGAAATCTGCACCGACATTCAATTTGCCTGGGATATATTGGATACTGAACTGATAAGGTTGAAGCAATAAAGACCACCTCAGCAATCTTGCGTTTTCATGCTTAGCCTGAGACAAGAACACGAGAGGCTGATGATCCGTCTCCACCACAAATGTCCTACCATATAGATAGATTTGAAACTTCTTTATTGCCCAGATTAATGCTAAACATTCTTTTTCGCTTGTGGAGTATCCTTGTTCCGCCTTATTCAATTTACGGCTTGCATAAGCGACTGGTTTCAGTTCCCCATCAGGTGAAGATGATCTTTGCAACAAAGCCCCTCCTAGTCCCACATTACTTGCATCGGTTCTTAAGACAAAGTCCTGTGTCAAATCAGGCAGTTTGAGAATAGGCTTGCTAGTGAGTTTTTCCTTTAACTCTTGGAACGCTAGTTCACATTGTGCAGTCCAAATAATTTTATCTGGAAGTCCCTTGCGAGTCAGATCAGTCAGAGGAGCACAAATAGCGTTAAAATTCTTGATGTATTTCTGATAAAATCCGCATAACGACACAAATGATCGCACGTCTTTTTTTGTTTGCGGCCTAGGTGCTCTCTGCAGTTTTTCCAAGTTCTTAGGATCAGGGGTCATATTACCCTGATATACAGTGTGTCCCAAGAATTCCAACTCTTTGCATCCAATACAACATTTTGTTGGCCTAGCAGTTAAGTTCGCCTCCCGAAGTCTATCAAACAACATCTCCAGAGCTTCAATGTGTTCTTCAAAGGTCTCGGTGGCGACGAGAATATCATCCATGAAATTTGTGATACATGGGTTATTCAGGGGGTCCAACAATTTTCGCATCATCCTTGAAAACACACTCGGAGCATTTTTCAGTCCGAATGGTAGCATATTGAATTCATAATGTCCATCCGAAGTGCTAAAAGCCAAATAAGGTCTCACTTCAGGCTTCACTGGGATCTGGTAATAGCCTTTACTAAGATCCACCTTTGAAAAGTATTTTGCCTTGTTCAGTCTGGCAAATAGCTGTTTTGTGTCTGGTAATGGATCCACTTGTCCTTCTGTGACAGCATTCAGTTTCCTGTAATCTATGCACAGTCTGTGTTCCCCAGACGGTTTCCTCAACAAAACGACACTAGAACTAAAAGATGATTCACTGTGCGAAATAATCCCCTCCTTCAATAAATAATCTATTTCTTCCTTTAATGCCTTCTCCTTCGCGAACGGAATAGAATAGGCTCTCATACAGATTGGGTTTGAGTCTACCAGTTTCATGTCATACTGTAGCAAATTTGTATGGCCTGGTTTATCTGTTAATACATCTGTATGTTCCTCCAGAACCTTTTGAACTCTCTCCCTCTGGTTTTTAGTCAGGTGCTTACTGACTTTTACCTGTGCTGCTGTTTCACAAGGATGTAATGGGTATTCATGTGAGGTGAGTGGTTCCTTTTGCATCTGGGTTGCAATAGCTAAGGTCAATAAGGGGGTGCTTTTCTGGAGTGGTCTGTCCAGATACTTCTTTAACAGGTTTACATGATAAACTTTTACCTTCCCCTTTTTGTCAATTTTATAGTTTGTTCTAGACACCTTCTCTAGAACCGTATATGGACCTTGCCAACCAATTTGTAATTTATTCTGGCTTCCGGGTAGTAAAAGCAGCACCTTCTCTCCGACTGCCAGTTCCCTGTCCTTTGCCTTCCTATTAAAGTATGCTGCATGTTTCTTCCTGGCTTGTTTCAAATTATCATTTGCCAGTTTCCATCCAGCTTTCAAACGAGTGGTCAGTTCGTTCACGTATTGATACGATGAGGTAACAGTCTCTTCCGCCTTCTCATCTGTCCAGGTCCTTAATAGAGTTACATCTGGATCTTTAATTTACCATACTTATTTTTCATGGAACCCGTCGGGCCCCGACCATTAGAAGCTCTATAATGAGGACTTTTCTTCCTAGAATCATCACTCACAAATCGACCACTACCAATTTTTCTCTGGGGTTTGTCTCCCCACTTGAGATTGTTTATGAGAGATCTTCGCTCTCTTGTCTGTTCCTCCAGTTTATATAAGTCTGACCGAGGGATTGTCACCTTATCCTGGGTAAAATTTCTTCTTTGTACTCTTCGCATAGTGGCCATGTTACTCCATTCAAGTGAAGACTGGGTGTGAAAAGGGGGCTCCCATTCCACTTTGTCTACCCGAGTATAATTAGTTTTCCTTTCAGGCCTAAAGTTGCCCCGTGGCGTTTCTAGGTCCGGCACATATTTTCCCTTTGTGGGTGTTCCCTCATGAAATACGCCACATGCTTCTACAAAGTTTTCAACATCGACATTTACGTCGGGCCAATAGTATCTTCGAGCAATCTTTTGGCAGATGGTACCGACTTTCTCATGGTCACCATCTGTTCCAACATGTAAGCTCCTTATTAAGTTTGCCCTATATATCTTGGGAAGAACTAACTGTCCGTGACCAGTGGATCTAGTTCCTGTCTTCCTGTATAATAGTTTGTTCTTCATGAAATATTCCCCCTTGCTCGGAGGTGTGTGGCATTTGGGCAATTTTTTTAAAACAGGGCTTGAGTGTCCTATCCTCAGCCTGCGCCTTCCTCATCTCCTCTGGATGAGCGTTTATAGGTTCACCTTCTTCCTCCTTCTTCTGTGACCTGGTCTGCACTGTCGCCATGATCACAGGTTTCTCGGGATTCCCCAAGAAGACGTATCTACACCCCAATATCAGAGGGTAGATTGGTTCATCTATCACTGCTGCTCTGATTTCTCCTTCCACATAGCGAGTTTTCACCGTTATCCTTGCGATGGGAAGTGTCATGAGTGGTATGTCCTTAGTCGCCCCTTGTATTTCCACTGTTTCTGTGGTATACTGACTTGGGTCCACTAGGCTAGACTTCACAACTGAATCATAATCCAAACCTGTATCATAAAGGCACCTTATGGTGACCCCATTACAAATAACATCCTCACAAACTGGGGGGTGATAAGGTTCCTGTTGTCCCTTAGGATTAACCTTTACTCTTTGCGTCCCCGACTTCATTGCAGCAATGTTTGAAGGTTTCCTTCTACAAAATTCGGTGTTATGGTTATCCTTCTTGCACCATTTACACCATCTTTTTCCTTGGTTCAACGGTTTTCTTTCATTGAACTTTTGGTCATTGAACTGTGAGTTTCTGTCGCGATAGTCATTTCTTTGCCGCTCAAAGTTTGTCCTACCCTTATTTCCCTGCTCTCTATTATCAAATTTATTAAATTGCTGTGGAGCTTTAAAATTGTCTATGTGCTTCTTCTTAGCACCACTTACCTCTGCCTGAGCTGCCTGATACCTCTCAGCAACATTTAAAATTTCCCCCAACTTCTCTGCACCCTGTTCCATGAGAAATTTTCTCATGTCTGGAGCCATGGACTCTCTCAATTGCTCAATCATGATCATTTCTTTAAGATCTTGGGTCTTCCCCAGAGCCGTCCATTTCTCCAAATAGGTTTCTATTCTGGCAGAAAATTGGTGGTATGTCTCCCCAGACAACAGTTTGGCATTTCTGAATTTCTTACGATAAAATTCACCATTCTTTTCGTACCTTAATAACAAAGCCTGCTTTAACATGTCATAATTGTCTTGGTCTTCCCTGTTCATTTTGGCAAATACTTCGTAAGAAGTACCCCTCAATCCCTGTGATAGCTTTAAGCTCCACCTCTCTCTCTCTAACCCATATGTAGTAGCTAATAACTCAAAACGTCCTAGGTACCCCTCTATGTCATCGTCTTTTTCAACAAAATGGTCTAAATGAAACCCCATAGCTGAGTTTGAGGCTCCCATACTGGGCGTAGCATCTGAGGCAAAAGGGCTGGCACCATTTTCAGGAGCCGGGCCTTGTAATTCCAGCTCCCTTAGTCGTAATTCATGCTCCCTCTGCAACCTTCTATCTTCTGCTTCCCTTTCGGCCTTTTTATCTTCTGCCTCCCTTTCGGCCTTTTTATCTTCTGCCTCCCTTTGCTGTCGTTTTTTCTTCTGCCTCAATCTGCAGCCTCTTAATTTCTCTATCAGCCTCAATTTGTAATCTCTTTTCTTCAGCTAACCTGTCAGCCTCTAATTTTCTTTCAGCCTCTTTTTCTAATCTCCTTTCTTCCCGTTCAATATATTTATCACATTCAGTCGTTACGTATTGAATTAAAATTTGACCATCCATCCCCATCTCCTTCGCAGTGAGCACAGCAGCTGATCTAAACTTTGCTAGCTCTGCCATACTTTTTAGACAATATAATAATATATAAGCTAAATCTCTAACCAGTAAATACACTAAGTACTTCTAATTACTATAGTCTAACTAATTCTAACTAACCAGTTAACTAATTAATTATTACTGGCTGTGAAGATTCACCAACTTTTATCTGCAGGGACACTTTTAATTTTAAAGGAAATTTTACAATTTATTTCCCTACTTTTATTTCTCCCACCAGGAGATCCTAATTTTACTGTTGGGCTAATTATCCCTGGACAAGACCCCAATTTATGTAGTGGTGTTGATGGTATTGTATGATGGTGTTATTACTACATGTAACTTGTATGAGGCCAGCTGTGAAGGCTCCTGAGATAAAATGTAGTTGAGAATTATCAGAAGGCCTTTCTTGCTACCACTACGACCTCACACTTAATTTTTTTTTTTCTTAATGAATGTGGCTACGTAAAGTGTCTAGGGTAATGATGTGTAATGTGGTGTGTTAGTTATAAATACACCCACAGACATTTAAGAAGACTAATAAGATTAACAAGTGTTAAAATACACTGAACTAACTCACGTGTATAAAGTTTTTGATATAATTATATTACATTTATTGGTTCTGGATCAAGTTTTATGTGACCAGAACTTGTTTTAAAAGAAGGATTGAAAATTTATGAAAAAAAAATGCATGGAATGTTACATAATAAATGCAAGAGCGTACCTATTTAAGTACTAGACTAGTTAGTTTTATTAAAAAAAGTTCGAGTAGTCATCTCTTTGGGAGGATATTTACTGTTTGTGCTGTTGGGGTGGCCTCATCACACCTGTCTATATTGACTACACAATGTCCAGAAAATGGTGGGAATTTTTACGGGGATATTAGTCACTACCAATAGTTGGTGAATGTCCAGCAGACCAGAGGCTCACTCATCTTTTTGTAGCTCTGGTGCTGAAAACTTGCGGTCCCACCTCTCCGTGCTGGCGGGCAATAATGGTGGTCTCTGTCACAAGAACTGCACAGATACACTCGAGTACATTCACCCACCGAATAGACTCTGCTTTGTTGTCGATAGAAACTCACAGCTCTGCAATCAAAGTATGGGCCATGTGTCAAAATCTATTCGCTACCCACGTCTGGACACAACACTGACACAACAACCACATCATACAGACAGGTCAGATCTCTCTGACCAAACAGCACAGTTACCATGGTGGGCCTACATCAGACAGATCCTCCCAGACCATAGATTCTGAAAAATATTTATTAGTTGTCGGCCCTAAAAGAAGATAGGTAACCTGTTTCAACGCTTGATCTATCTTGCATAATCCTTGCTGTAGTTTATGTACCTTGTTGGTCCCTAGACCCTGACTTGGGCGGGGGGTCTAGAGCAAATCCCTACTTGTTTGTAAGGCTAGATTTTGATATGGCAGTATCAAATCACTCGAACATGAAACAATATTCAAAATATATAAAGAAATAATTTCAATCTTACCAGATTATGAATAATTAACACAGAAGTGCTAGCAAAACTCAGCTGAGCTGCTGGCTATAGGATGGCGTCCCTAAATTTAACTCACTGTCTTTCATATGGGAAAACACCACACTTTAAAATCTGTGTCTAACACTGAACAATTATTGAAGAATGACCCCAAATGCGCTCTGAGCGCTAATGATATGATTGTCTGTGGCCAATCACTGCCGAGGTTTATTTTAAATTTCAAATTTCTACACTAAAGTCATTTCAGTCATGCTTCAGTCAAGTATGGATGGTTATCTGTTAGTCTGTCCGTCTCTACTTGTGTTTCAAAAAAAATGTGCTTGATTTTTGAAGCAACCTTTCTCTCCCCTTAAAATTTTGTCGTAAAAAGTTATATTTAGACTCAGCTACCACCAATGTCCCTTCACTTCTATGCCAAGTAACTTTGAACACCTGCGTCCCCAAGGTCGTGTTTTGTGTGCAAATAACGACACTTTTTATTCAAGGCAGTCTGTCGATGATGTAAACTACACTGTCTTTTGTCATTATCTTCAATATTATCTATCCGTTTGTAAAATTAAGATCATATTATTTCATTGCTCAGAATAGGCCATCCGGCCAGCTAATTTTTATATTCCTAACATTAATATTAAGAAAAATTACTTTTTAAATTTTTGTAATATTCCTAACATCTGCGTTTTAGCCGCTGAATTCAAATCAAGGCTTGGTATCGCAAAACGTCCAATTCCGTACCTCGTGTCAATTTGGGGGACGTGAATTTTTACTTTCCTCCATCCCCCCCCATTGCGTCTCCTTAGCCTTTCCAGTCATATTTTTTTTCTTTTGATCCGCCGTTCCCCTCCTGTCTAGCAAGTCAATTTTATGGAGGGTGATGACCCGCGGTCTAGGCGATCATGTACATTAGCAGCCTACGCATTATGTTTTTATCCTTAAATGTTATCTTTTGAGTATTTTACCGTTGTATCTCTGTCAATTTCACTACAGGCTGTATGAATCAAAATGGCGAAAGACTTCTAGAACTTTGTGAAATATCAAACCTCGTTGTGGCAGACACCATCTTTCCACATAAGAATATCCACAAGATAACATGGAATTCACCTGATGGCAGAACTAAGAACCAGATAGATCACTTCTGCATAAGCGCAAAATTTCGCTCATCAGTTCAAGACGTCAGAGCATACAGAGGTGCAGAGATCGGAAGCGATCATAACCTCTGCATAGCTAAACTGAGAATTAAACTGAAGAAGTTATACCAATAGAATAAAAATATAAGAATAGATGTACACAGACTGCAATCAAATGATATAAAGGAGGAATATAATGTCAAAATGAACAACTATTTCGATGCTTTAGGCAAAATTGACAACGATATCACCACCAAGACAATCGATACTAAATGGGAACAACTGAGAACAGCAATGACAGAAGCAGCAGTAGCGACCACCGGATACCTAGTACATAAAAAGAAAAAATGGATGAGAGAAGATACTTGGGATAAAATACAAGAAAGGAAAACAGCAAAACTTAAACTACTAGCGGCAAGTACACATAATGCAGTTGAATCTTGCAAACTAACTTATAACTTGTTAAATAAAGAAGTGAAGACAAAAACTCGAAGAGATAAAAGACATTTCATCAATGAACTGGCCGTAGAAGCTGAAAATGCTGCAAGAACTGGTAATAGTAGGTGCCTTTATCAAATTACAAAACAACTATGTCACCAGCCTACTGCTATGGAAACACCTGTTAAAGGTAAATTAGGGAATTCAATACCAACAGAAAAAGAACAAATGAAGAGATGGGCTGAGCACTTCATGGAGGTGCTAAACAGACCACCACCAACAGTAACACCTGATTTTAATAATGAAACACCCACAACCACCTTGCCAATAACTTGCGATGAATTCACGCTGGACGAGATCAAACAAGCCGTTAAAAGATTAAAAAATTTTAAAGCTGCTGGAGTTGACGAAATTTCAGGGGAAATGATTAAAGCAGTTAATGACAACAACCTCTTGAGAATTTTAGATATTATAAATGAAGTATGGAGAGAAGAACAACCACCACAACAATGGAAAGACAGTATTGTTGTAAAGTTACCGAAGAAAGGTGATCTATCAGACTGTAATAACTGGCGTGGTATATCTCTATTATTAGTACCTGGAAAATTATTATGTTGCATGATGTTAGAAAGACTTAAATTGCATGCTGACGAAAAGATCAGAGAAGAACAAGCGGGTTTCAGGCCGAAACGATCATGTATTGATCAAATATTCACACTAAGAACAATTATAGAAGAATCAGTGGAAAGGCAATCACCACTTATTATCACCTTCGTCGATTTTCAATCCGGCGGCGGAAGTCACTTTCTGTTCAGCCACGCGGTCATCAACAGACAGCGATTTTGATAGAATTTCGGTTCTTGCCTTCAGGGAAGTACCCAGTTTTTATTTTATTTAGTTTTTATGTGTCCTATCTAGCCTTCACTTTCTTTCCTTTCCTGACGAAGGCCTTGTGGCCGTAACGTAGACTATTTTCTTTGTCTTTTGTCCTCGTAAGACGAATCACCTTTTTTCGATTTTTTTTCAAACCCATCCATTCGATTTTCAAAAAGCCTTTGATAGTCTACACCGCCCATCATTGTGGAAGATACTTACAATCTATGGTTTTCCAACAAAATATGTGAATATAATCAAAGCGCTATATGACAATGCAAGATGTTGTGTTAGAACAAATAAAGGGAATACAGAATGGTTTACAGTAGAAACAGGGGTGAAACAAGGCTGTATTATGTCACCACTAATTTTTGGAATAGCTATTGATTGGGTTATGAGAAACTATACCCACAATGAACAATTAGGTATAAAATGGACAAATGGAAAATTCCTGGGGGACCTGGATTTCGCAGATGATGTAGCATTCTTAAGTTCAACACCACGACAATCCCAAGAAGCAATAAATAATTTGTGTCATCTCTCGGTTAAAATAGGTCTACAAATAAATGCCTCTAAAACTAAAGCTATGAACTTTTCTAACGAGACCTTTGATATCATCTTGAACGGGGAAAAACTACAGAAAGTTGAAAGTTTCAATTATTTAGGCAGTAAAATGACTCAGGATGGTGACACAACAAGAGAAATCCATACTAGAATTGCTTTGGCAGCTAGCGCCTTCAATAGATTATCTAACATTTGGAAATTACGATCATTGAATATACATACCAAGCTTCGTCTGTTTAATTCAAATGTTATCTCAGTGTTAACATACGGCTGTGAGAGTTGGAAAATAACAAAATCATTGGAGAACAAGCTGAATACATTCGAGAACAAATGTCTTAGAAAACTCATGAACATCAGTTGGAAAGATTCAAGACTAATCGACAAATAAGAGAAGACTCTAGGCAGAAATATGTCTCTGACTATATAAGGAAAAGACGATGGTCATATATCGGTCATGTCCTACGATTGCAAAACAACAGAATACCACTACAGGCGCTCACTTGGGTTCCTGAGGGTAAGAGGAAAAAAGGAAGACCAAAAGAAACACTCAGAAGAACAATAATAAGAGAAGGAAGAACGTTAGGCCTAAATAATGTGCAAGAGCTAAGAGGAGTGGCGTCACAACGAACAACCTGGAGAGCACTGGTTTCTGCCTTATGCGCCGTGTTTGGTGCTTAAAGAATTTATTATTATTATTATTATATCTGAACTCCGCCAATGCCGGTCCCAAGCCCGAATGAAAAAGGAGGAGGGCGGCCTGCATGGAGGCCGTAAGGAGGCAGCCCCTCCACCATGCAAAGGCACAACAGGCCAATCACCTGTTTGCTTTAAATCATGATTACGCGAACTACAAGAGAGAAAACCGGACTGATTCTAAAGGCGACGAACTGGAACGGACTACGGACTACGACTTATGGAACTTGGAACACAAGAAGTATAAATGGGAAGGAAGAGGAGCTGGTGGAAGAGATGAGGAAAGCAAAACTAGAAATCCTGGCTATAACGGAAACGAAGAAAAAAGGACAAGGAGTCATGGATCTCGATGGCAACACGTTGCTCTACAGTGGTGTACCCATATCTGAAAGAGCTAAAGGGGGCGTGGGTTGCATTGTGGCCCAAAATCAAAAAGATAGTATCAAGGGATGGAACTTTGTCTCGGAGCGCATTATGGTTGTAAAACTAAAAGAAGGAGAAACCATAGTCAACCTGGTCATAGTGTATGGGCCAAATGAGGATGAGAGAGCAGAGGTCAAGGAGGAATTCTTCAAGCTGCTTCAAAGGACAGTGGATGACTGCCTAGATGAAGTTATTATGCTCGGAGATTTTAATGCCAGAGTTGGAAATGACCATGCTAGATGGGGTGGAGTTATCGGAAGATATGGAGAAGATACTCTCAATGACAATGGAAAGCGACTCCTTAGATTCTGCAGTGAGCAGAATCTGATCATTACAAACACAAAGTTCCCCCATAAGCGCATACATGCATACACTAGATGTGAACCAACCAAGAATGAGAAGTCAGTGATCGACTATGCCATTGTTCGGAGAAGCTCATTCAGATATGTCCGAGATGCAAGAGTCTGGAGGGGGCCAGAGATTGGAAGTGATCACTACCTGCTAACAATCAAACGAACAACTGAAAGAGTTGCTCAGCCTAGGAACTGCCCAGCATCACGCAAGAAACCAAGTAAACGAGCAGGAGAAATGAGCATTAGGACCTACAAGCTGAGAGAGCCAGAAATTAAGACCAGATATCAGGGGCTTATTGCTACAGCAGTGAGCAACACAGAAGAACGACCTGATGACTTGGAAACCCTCTGGAATAAATTCAAGGATATCATAAAGACAGCTGCTGCAGAAGCATGCGGTGAAGTCCGACTTGGGAACCAGAGAAAGAGGACACCTTGGTGGACAGAGGAAGTCAAAGAGAAAATAAGAGAGAAGAAAATGGCATGGAAACAATACTTAGGAGCTAAAAACACAACAGGACAAATGGAAAAATATAGAGAATATGTGACACTCAGAACAGAAGCAAAGAACAAAGTGCTAGCAGCAAAACAGAGGTCCTGGGAAGAATTTGGAGAAAAGCTAGAAAAAGATGCACAAGAAAACCAGAAATTGTTCTATAAGACCCTAAAGAACATGAGGAAAGAAAAACAATGCCCTCTCAAATTTATAAAGGACAAGCAAGGCAAATTGCTTACTGCCCCGAAGGAAGTAATGGAAAGATGGAAAGAATATTTCTCAGAACTATTGGATGGTGAGCATGATGAAGCATCAGAAATGATAACCACTGACACAGAAGAGGAAACCAATGATGGTGAAGATGACATAAAGATGGAAGAACTGAGGGCAGCACTAGAGAAAATCAAGATGGGCAAAGCAGCAGGGCATGATGGTATAACACCAGAAATGGTTAAGTACATGGGAGCATCAGGCGACCTATTACTCTTAAAGGTCCTACAGGCAGCATGGTGCAACAAGACCATACCAAAGGATTGGGAGATTGCCATCATAACACCAATTTTCAAAAAGGTGACAATCGACAATGTGGAAATCATAGAGGCATATCCCTTCTCAGTGTCCCTGGTAAAATCTACTCTAGAATCCTAGAGCAGAGACTCCGACGCCTAGCTGAGCCACAATTGGATGAGGTCCAGTGCGGATTCCGAGCAAACCGAAGTACTCAAGACCTAATCTTCACACTCAGACAGCTGAGTGAAAAGGCCCTTGAGTATAAGAGTGAGATCCATCTTTGTTTCATAGATCTGGAAAAGGCGTTTGACAGGGTCCCCTGGAGCAAACTTTGGGACTGTTTGGCAAGGAAGAATATTCCAGCACCTCTGATTCATGCTATACAGAGCTTCTACAAGTCTTGCAGAAATTATGTGAGGACAGCAAACCATAAGTCAGAAGAGTTCAGGACCACCACTGGTGTAAGACAAGGTGATATCCTATCACCTTACCTCTTCATACTCCTTATGGACGATGTCATCAAGGCATGTAAGGAGAGAACAAGAAAGTATTCAGTGGGGTACTGGAAGATGAGACAGGTCTATATTTCGGAGCTGGCATTTGCTGATGATGTTGCCCTGATTGCTAAATCAGAGGCACATCTCCAATCCAACCTGCAAGTCTGGAAGGAAGAGCTGGAGAAGAGAGGGATGGTCATAAGCAGCTCTAAAACAAAATCCATGGTGATATCACGAGAAGAAAGAAAACATCAGATTAAGTTGGGAGAACAGGTCCTGGAGCAGGTCGACCACTTTAAATGTCTCGGAGCTATTATAGACCGAAAGGGAGGCATCAAAGAAGAGTTGGCCACTCGAAAAGCAGCGGCTGGGAGACTTTATCAGGCCATAAATCGTGGATTCCTCAGCAAGAAAGAGGTTGGTAAGAAAACGAAGATGGCTGTATACCGCTCCACCTATGTCCCAGTCTTGACATATGGATGCGAGTCGTGGGCAATGACTACAACCCACAAAAGCCAGATCCAAACCTCAGAAATGAGGTATCTGAGGAAAGTGGTTGAAGTAACAAGAAGAGACATGGTCCGCAACCAGACGATCCGTCAAGGCCTAAAATCCCATCCGCTGCAGACCCAAATAGAACAGTCCCAACTAAGATGGTTTGGCCATGTCTGCAGAATGGGAGAAGATCGGCTACCACGACAAGCATGGGAAACAAAGAGCCAGGGATCCAGACCTCCAGGACGACCCAGAGTCCGCTGGGGGGACAACATTAGACAATCTTTGAAAGACCGAGGACTAGAATGGAACCAGGCCAGGAAGAAGACAGCTGATAGAATGGTCTGGTGCTCTCTCTTCCAAACCTCTACACCTCACGGTAGAAGGGGAACGACTAAGTAAGTAAGTATTATTATATCTGGATTATGAAACTGCGTTCATATCCATTAGGCCATAGACGCCGACAAAAGAAAGTTCAATACGGAACGCAAAATCGCATTATCTATGTTTCCCCGTGTCTGCAGTGCTTCATGTCTGGTAGATTACAAACGTAACTATATGTAGACCTCTGCAGTTTCAGTTTATTCAAATCACATCGTTGCAAATTTGTTGTTTCTCTCAATGTTGGAAAACTGGGTTCTTGATTTGCTTCTTCGGGTTATCATTGTTTATTAAAGAGTCTACTCTATCTTTCTTCAAGTTTAAGTGTTGGGTTATTTTGTGTTCAAATTGTTATTTCAATTATTCTATTCTTCTTATGAATTTTGCGCCAAGTAACATTAGGGTTTGTTCTGTTTTACATCACACTCATTGTCAAACACCAACACTAAGGTCAAGAAATAACGGTAACAGTCCATCAATACTTACAACGGATAAAACTTCATCAAGAAGAAAACGCCATCATCGACGACTGTTCACGTTTATTATAGAATACAGTTATTTACAATAAACCTTGTAACTTCACACTGTTATTTTGTCAATAGACTTTGAACAATTTTATAAACTCGCACATACCCTTGTGCATTAACTACAGTTTTTCAGACTTCACAGATTTCTCTAACTCTTATACCATCCTGTTAGACATTATTCCATTATATTACCATACAGTTTATTTGCGTCTGCACAATCATTCTAGCTTTGCTAGCCTAGATCAATTCTGAATTCATATTTTATTCTCATTTGGCTTACCATGCCATTTTCTATTACTAACGCATCAATGTTGGACAATCAGGTCCTGAAATACACTTCTCATTAATAACTCTAAGTGGCAACGGCCACACTTTGCAATACACTGTAGGGTGGTTAAAACCACATCAATTAAAATACACTATCGATCGACCCCAGGGGCTTAACGCAGACTATTGTTACACATATATTAGGTCACAAGCCACACATTTCAAAAACCCGTTCGATAGGTACTGAGGCCAGATGCAGACTGTTTGTAACTATGTATTTTCGCGTCATAATCCTATACGTGATACGTCTAAGTGTGTCTCTAGTTGGGATGCTAAATGGTGCAATCATCTCTCGCTTTGGCATCATGTGTTGAACAGGCTTGACCTCAAGTTTAGCTGTAATGTTAAAGTACAGACAAGCTTTTCCGGGCACGCTCGTCCGTTCGCAGGCAGCAAAAGTGCTAGTACTTCGATGCCTTTAGGGAAGTACCTAGGTTTTATTATTTTTATATTTATTTAGGTTCTTATGTGTCATATCTAGTCTACACTTTCTTTCCTTTCCCCGACGAAAGCTTTGTGGCCGTAACGTTTTTTCTTTGTCTTTTGTCCTCGTAAGACAAATCACCTTTTTTCTATTTTTTTTCACACCCATCTAATGTTAGAGTAACATATCATTTGTATAATATAATACCAGTTAATTCTGTTTATGTTGACGTTAATTTCATATAAATTAGTTGAACTGGAGTAAAGAAAAACCGATTTAAAAATAGGGAGTAACTTTTCAGTATATAGTTTTTTTGGGCAGAAAAATGCAGATTACTTATATATTCAAAGAATGCAGCTTTTATCTCCGCCAGATGATATACTTCCTGCAAACCCATTAACAAACTAGTGGAAAATTCAAACTAAATTATATTTTACCGAATTTTACCGAAGTTCACTTCAAAGAAAAGATCGCGTTCCTTACTTATAGTTTACGAATAAAATGACTTTTAGTAATTTCAACAAATTCCAAAGGAATAATTATTAAACTATGTCGCAGATTTGGAAATGGCGCTAACATGCGCCATGCTCAGCAAGGAAAATGAACTTGTAAAGTCCATGAAGTTAGCAGAATTTGATGCTCATATGCTTGTTGAGGAAACGGAAACACTGAAGCCACTTCTTCTTTTTCATACCTTAGAAAGACTTTGAAAATCATTTGGAAATTCCTTTTTTTTTTGAATGAGAGAGTTACTGGATTTCCTATTTATATTTTGTTTTCTTTAATCTCTACGCATATTTTTTATTATTCCAGTCTCTGTGGCTTCAAGGAAAGAAACTTTTCCAAATTAAAATGGATCAAATATTATCCTAGGTAAAATATCCTCCAAAATAGACTCAAAAACATTGCAATATTATCCATACTATTTGGTGAAGCAAAATAATAATAATAACATAATAATAATAATAATCCTAGCTTCAACAACTATTTGAAAGAATTTGCAGAACAGACAGTGAGAGATATTTGTTCATCACTTCATTCATCTTTTACCATATTTCACATAATGCTTTTCATCTTAGATAATATTGTTCATCTGTCGCGTTTTGTTTCTTGAGACATTCGTTCCATGCCTGTAATACAGCCAGTTTACTTTAAGACGGGGAAAATATTCCAATAATTTTTTCTTGTAATGACACATTCGATGTCACGCAATTTTGGCCATTTTTAACCCTCACCCATGTTACATTTCGTTTCATGTCTGTCTCCAGCTCCCCTCCCCATCTCTTCCCTGGTCTTCCTCTCTTCCCTGGTCTTCCTCTCTTCCCTGGTCTTCATCTCTTCCCTGGTCTTCCTATCTTCCCTGGTCTTCATCTCTTCCCTGGTCTTCCTCTCTTCCCTGGTCTTCCTCTCTTCACTGGTCTACCTCTCTTACCTGGTCTTCCTCTCTTCCCTGGTCTACCTCTCTTCCCTGGTCTTCCTCTCTTCCCTGGTCTTCCTCTCTTCCCTGGTCTTCCTCTCTTCCCTGGTCTACCTCTCTTCCCTGGTCTTCCTCTCTTCTCTGGTCTTCCTCTCTTCCCTGGTTTTCCTCTCTTCCCTGGTCTACCTCTCTTCCCTGGTCTACCTCTCTTCCCTGGTCTACCTCTCTTCCCTGGTCTTCTTCTTTTCCCTGGTCTTCCTCTCTTCCCTGGTCTTCCTCTCTTCCCTGGTCTTCCTCTCTTCCCTGGTCTACCTCTCTTCCCTGGTCTTCCTCTCTTCCCTGGTCTTCCTCTCTTCCTTGGTCTACCTCTCTTCCCTGGTCTACCTCTCTTCCCTGGTCTACCTCTCTTCCCTGGGGATTCCAGAACTAAGGACTGCCAGGTAAATCTATCAGCAGGTTTGCCCAGTGTTGTGTCTTATCCATCTCCAGCGTCTTCTTCTCATGTCTGGTTCTCTGGCACTTGCCTGGTCCATGTCATCAGTTCCACATTAGTGATCTTGTCATACCACTACAATCTTTCTATTTTAGGCAAGCACCCATTTATGAGATCGTCCGTGGCTAGAGCGCACACCACTCGCGGCAAAGGCAGCGGGTTGGAAAGACGGTGGTGTCACGCTACAGTCTATCAGCTATTAATGGATACCTGACGCTACTCTTGTGTCAGTAAAGGCAAAGGCAGCGAGGAGGGGAGGTGGTTATTTCACCTCTCGAAGCTTGATCTAGTATTGTAAAGTCTCTAACACTTCACTCCCCTACGGAAGTATCTGCTATGAAACTACCTTTTTATTTTACCCCTTTATGAAAGTCTGATGCTATTTGGTTGTCGAATTTGCATTTGAATTGATTCTGATTTTTGTGTTGGGCATGACTTGTTGTGGCAGAGATATTATGACTAACAGATTTCAGATATCTATTCTTTATTCTACACTTGTCTTTTACCTCTCTTTCGCTCTGTTACCTTTCTTTCGCATACTCTAGATTGTTAGCAATTCAAACCTTTGTCATTTCCTTTCTAATTTAGCAACGCTAAGTTCTTTGATGAGCGATCGAATCGTGTTAATTCGTTCTTGACAGGGATAATAAGGAAGACCATTGTCTATCACTTTTCCCTGATCTGTTCGCCTATAAGTTAATTATTCACGGTGAAAGATTTGAGATCGAAGACGAGCTCGCTCATATTGCGTTTATGACCATAGTCTGCAGGCAGTAATAGGGTGATCTGGTAAGACGAGGAAATCTCGCACGAGTCGGGTCTATTACGTTACGTCGGATCTCAAATGAGTCCGTACGCAACAGAGAGAGTCTGGTTTCGGCACTGGTGCGAAGAAATTCGTTTGATTCGCAGAATGAGAAGGAAATATGTAAATCTGGGCGTAGGTGCTAAATGTATTAAATCTGGGCTAATTTCTTCCTTTTCTATATTTAAACCCCAGCAGTTTAGACTTCATTCATTCAGACTCCGCAATTTCTCTAGACATATCTAGCTTCGTTTCTAGATTACTTTATTAAGTAAAATCTCAGTTTGCGCTGGAGAATAGTCTTAAGTAGTTCTGTGTGAGGTAAATATATTTAGTATTGACGAGTGATTTTATTGTTAGTCCGAATTTATATTTCACTAAATTTTCTGTGCCGAGGTGATTTTCTAGAATAGGTCAGTCATTTGATAATTCTCTAAGTTTTACTGTGTTACAGTGGAAGCAGAATAAATTATAATTTCTAGCTAAAAACTCGATCTTCTATAAATAAATTTAATTAAATTGCTAGTAACCAGTCAGAGAATATATTTAACCATCTAAGTAATACACTGATTAATCATTTGAGTATTGACGGAATATGTACGTATTTCTAATTCATGATGATTGATTTTTTTTAAATGACGGGAGTTTTAAACGATGAGACAAGCTCTAAGCTTATAGTTTCTGATTTAAGTTAAATAACCGAAGTGAATATTATATTTTACGCGAGGGTAGGATAGGATGTGTGTATAATATTATGATTAAGTTTCTGTATGTTTCCTTTTCTTTTATACAGTATATGGGTCAAACCCTAAATCTACCAGCGGTTTCAGTATATATGAGAATAACCTAGAAGAAACATTTTGTACTAAAATACGTGGGTTTCCAAGTTACAACCTGTCTGGCATTGTGTTTGCATCCAGAACGAGACAGAGTACAAATCTCACGAACTTTAAGACTAAATGCAGTAACTGGGCCTATCGAGCCATATTATATTTCTTCCCTAAATCTCATGTACATTCAGCCCCTGTGGCGAGAAAAAATTACAAACAGTAACATTTCCGACGTTTGACCAATTGTGATGTGACCAATAATTTTATATTGAGAGAAGTTACCAACCTGTCATTTCCTAAGTACTGGAAACCTCGAGATTCTGACATTGTGAGCCCATTAAAAAATTTCTTACCTGAACTGATTCAAGTGACATAATTAGTAATCCTAAATTATAGTTGTAAAGTGAACGCTCCCCGGAACATTGGATGAAACCTGTATCTGCAGAGCTGGTGTTCTCTTTATCAAAAAGAACACGGATTCACTGTGTGTGTGTGTGTCCTAAAGTTGGCGCCTGAAGGTGCAAGACATCAAGTTTGTAGGTAATAAAGAATGTCAGTGGCCACTGGTGAATGAACAGAGAGAAAGCAGGACTGAGTGATTCCCTTATGGTATAATTTGTGCACCCACTTTGTGTTTTCTTTATGCAAGTTTGTTGCTAATAATGTTTTCCTCTTAGAATAGATTAATATATCAACTCTGTTCTTAACCGTAGAGGGAAATCCTAGACCCTAGCGTATTAATCTGTGACTCTTTGGAGCTATAACTTTTCTTCTAACGGGATCGTGGGCTCAACAGAGGGGGAAAGGATTACACCTATGGGTCTATTCTTTTAGTAATTCATTAACTTATGTGTATTTATATGTGATTGATATTCAAACTTATGGTTGTGGTGAATTTTCTTACGACAAATAAAATTTACATAAACTTATTCAAGTGTGTCGGTCAGCTCGTCCCAAAATATCTATATTCCATTGTTATAGTTTTCACGTCTGTGCGTCTAACTGTCGTCACTTATGTGTGTGTATGTGAGTGGTATATATATTATTATACATATTCTAGTAGACTGTCTGACTAATCTAGATCTGTTGTAGAGATAGGCTGACCGAGAGAAGCTTCTCGAGTGTCACGGACAGGCTCTTATTATTTTCCACCATCTCACTCGTGAAAAATCTATTTCTATTATTATCTCCCACTGAGTTATCACCTGTTCTATTTCTATTCAGAAGGGACCAACCTAAGTCTTAATTCCCCTATCACTAATCTACGACACTTGTTTTAATCTCGATACATTTCTTTGATTTCATCAGACTGTTGTCGCGATGGTGATACCATGTTACTGTTTTTTTTTTTAAATCTAATTTTAAACAGCACAATCTATTTAGTCTGCGTTTTGTTTTCTAAGGTGTGTATTACATTATTTTAAAAATATATATATATAATTAAAAACAACTGAAACCAGTTGAAGGTTATAACAACTATCCGATATTAAAGCTGAGATTATATTAACTAGTAAATATGCCCGTCAAAATAATGACGAGGGAAAAAAAACTAAAGCTAACGTCTCAACCTTTCAGCATCTGCAGCTCATTTAGAACACTGGACAACTCTGCAGATAGAAGTACATTCTTAGGGTGTTTTTGGTTTCTTTCCATTATACAGTGTAATCAAACTGTTCATGAACACCGTCATTTGAACGCTTTTCTTTGTTGATTGTAACTATTTTCGAGAGAGTATATATAATGGAAACACAATTTTTCAACACGGTTGCATTCCTCAGCTGTGACCAACGTACACACGGCGAGAATTATGTTATTTTTAGATTCAATTTAAAAGTTCTTTGATGACAACATTTCGTGTGAAAGTGCGTGGATTGTTTTCAAAGAGTATTCCCTGATAATAAGTGGTTTTAACCAAACCTTTCAAGTTTTCATGATTTGTACATTGGGTGAGGGCTCATGCACACCAATTCTTACACACTTTTTCTTTGTCCGGGCGCTACTAATTTCGTGAAAGAATAAAAAACAAAACAACAAAAAAAAACCAAAGCATTTGTTTTATAAAACACCGACACACTGTGCGTTGCGCACTTTCTTTTTCTGGCGCGAGTTACTATTTTGAGTGAGACCGACCGACGTAACATACATCGGTAATTATGTTATAGTCCGTTCGGAAATTCGTGCCCTATTGTACACAATCGCGAGTAACTAATTCAAACAAACAAAAATATTTTTGAACGGATCTTGTAACTTTTCCTATAAAACTACTAAAAATTAACCCAGACAACAGTAAGAGTTTTTTATATAACGTAAAGAAGAAAATTCGAACATGACATGAGTTTTGTAAGGGCAAAAAATATATTAATAACTGCATGAAAAATCTAAGACTGCATGCAAAAATTCATGTCCATACAACAAACAGTTTTGGAGAAAATTGACACTTTCTGTGGGCACGAATTTCCGAACGGACTATAGTTGGGATTCGATATCAACTGACTTCGTATTTCGCCCAGATATCAAACATGGAGTCGAGAAAAAACTTACAACTTTTGACTTGGACAACGATTCACTCGAGGTTGGAAATTTCCACAAACCTGGCACCCTGCTGCTCCTGGTCTCTGGCCCCTAAGCAGCGGCGAAGGTCACACCATCCTTCTTAACAAGTGTCCTGATAGGCCCAGCAGGAATCCCTGTCAAGGGTATAGACTCGCTTTACAGATTTGAAAAACCCGTAAAGTGGTATTTCAACCTCTTAGCAGACGCACACTCAAGCCTCTATCAAAGACTGCATGACAAGAGCTTGAACCTTTCCAATCCTGAGCTAAACATAACCATTGAACGTTTAGAAAAGAAACGCTCAAAGATGACGCTACACTGGGTCGCACCCATGATGAAAGAACAAGCGGTCAAATAGATGGCCGAGACGATAACAGAAGATCCTTAAGACGAGGTGTACAGGATTAAAAACGCACCAGACAAGTGGGCGTCCTCTACAGGCCAACAGGAGATATTCCACACTACGTGGAGCTGAGAAAAAAAACGGGACGACTTGGGGAGGCACAAACTCATAGTCACATTGCCAGGGCGTAGAAAAGTGTGCCCTCATTGCGGGGAAGACACACAATGGGCCAACCGCTGTCCCAAAAGAAACCCCCGGAACCAAGACCGCAACGAGAGCCAGAGCCAACCAAACACCTCGAAACCAGCAACAGTGAGGAAGAATCCGGGAATCCTGCTGCCTCGGGAGACGGTCTCCAAACAGTTTACCGCGACAGCAAAAAGAGGAGACTGTACTCTGCTTCACAAAACCACATTGACAAACAAAACCAGAGACAGAAAAGCGGACACAAAACTCAAAGTACCACGATATCAAGACCTGAAGACTTCCGACAAGGCTCATCTAAAATCTGCAGCCGTCGAGGCTGGAAGCAGACCAACACTCTTTCGAGACATCCAGACCCCAACCATTCCAGCCACCCAGCCATCAACACAAGACTTACCGGAAAACACTGATCACACAGCAACAGAAAAAACATACTCAATGTCTTAAAACTGCAAAAAGGTCAGGTTATATTACCTGTCCTCCCCCGCATTTTTTACGATGCTAAGCTGGGCTCCAATCGTTTCAAACATACGTGTTTAGGTGGGGCAATTTCAATTTTTTTTTGTAACGCACGCCCGCTATTACTCGAGACGAGAATCTCTGGTTAGTATGTCTAGCCTGAGACTGATTTTTATTCCTTTTATCCCTGTACAGTAACAGGTGTCCAATCGCCATTCAGGGAGATACTAGCCGCCTTCGGAGGGTACCCATTAGAGCTGGGTCGACTCAGAGCCGTTCAGGTTATTCCAGTTCCTGGTCGACGACACTTCTTCAAATGTCTTCGCCAGGGCTCGAGTTAATCCGGTCCAAGTCTCGGTCGACGACACTCCTTCAAATGTACTCGCCGAGGCTTGAACCTGGATCACCCAATCGCTAGCGCAGTGTGATAACTATTACACCAGCGCGGCTCCCAATTTCAAAATTATTTCATCCTGAAATTATGTGCGTAATGCCAAAGGTCACGTCTCCCATATATGTCAAACAAAACATCCGATTGTCTTCTATGCTAACTCACAAACACATCTGTGAACTCATTTCCTGTCCAAATGCCTACAAATACAACATCTTACTTTTATCTAAAGTAAACAGGTGGACAGAAGTGATGATGTCATTCTTGTTTGTCCAGGACAAGTAATATCTTCATCCGTCGCTTGTGCACACAAAATCCGCGAAAACTGAGCAGACCCATATGGGTTTCACCTGCGCTAATCTCAGCAAAGCTGTGCAGCGCCAAGCAAATTGCCGTAGTGGAGAAGAGATCGAGAAGAATTCCCTCCAATATATCCTGTGACACTGACACTTTCACCAATTTACACAACCTTCACATCACTGCCAAGGCAAGAGAAGTGACTTTTAGATTTATATACAACATGACACCCACAACAGAATGAGCAGCTCACAGATCCAAGCAAACATAAAAATGTCAGTTGTGCAAAACACGCATCCAAGAAACTGAAGATCATATTTATTATACTTGCAGTACAGTCACACGGGGAGCCGCGGTAGCATAGTGGTTAGTGCACTGGCTTCCTAGCTCAGTGGTCTATGGTTCGATCCCCAGATGATGTGGGATTTTTTTAAGCCGCAAACGGCTCCTGGGTCGACCCAGCCCCAATTGGGTACCAGAGCAACATCTGGGAAGGTTTAGGCGGCCGGTGTGATGCTGACCACATCACCCCTAGTGTGCCAATGGTCAAAAAAATATGGGCCTAGCACCATATTCCCAATATGCCTCAATGGGCGTGTAACGGGATCCTTTACCTTTTACAGTCACATTTATGAGGAAAACATTGCAAGATATGATTACCTTACACACGAAACGAACCGTAGACATTTACAGAGCTATTATGTTGAACACAATCCCAAAAACAACCACAGACACACAGAAGAAACTTCTCATTTTATTGTCACAATACAGACCATTAATTTGGACATTTAGGAATTTAGTGGTGTTCAAGCAGATGCTTTTAAATGTCTTCATCCAAAAGGCATTGTCAATTGCTCCCGAAGTTGTTGGGCAACAAAATAACACTGTCAATACTCAATCATAAGAGAGTAGCGGAGACGCTACAAAACCACACCTTTTAGTCCTCTTTCTGCCCGCGTCTAGTGTGCTAAGCCTCTCGTAGGGCAACTCAGTTTGGTGTGTGCTCAACCACTACATATTTATTTGAAATTGAGAATAGTGCAGGCTAACAGACTGTCCTTTCTCCTCACCTGGGAATTTAAAAGCTTGCTCCTGCCCCACTTTCGCCTTTTGCATCTCCAAATGTCTTTGTTTCTAACAACACACACTGTTTTTCCTCTTCAGAAAGCAACCACAAGCCTCGGTTTCACCGGCGTTTTTGGTGTGTGTATGCGTGGCTGTCTTTCCGTTGCATTAGGTTGGGGGGTATTTTAAGACAAAAATATTTTCATTAAAACTGTGAGATGGAATATTATTATATACATATACGAGTACTATATACATATATCAAAACGATATCTCGAATGCATATGTGTTATGATCTGCTTTGTTCCAATAAAGACACGAAAAAGAAGAGACTGAAACGATTACATTGACATTTTGAAGTAATTTCTCTTTTTTTTTAAACGAATATATAAAATGTATGAAAGAGAAACCTCAACCTTCCATGTTTTCAAGAAAGAAGCTGAGCAAAAAGGGACTAATATGTTTTCCTTTAAATGTGTGAAGTAAAAATTTTAATTATATAGTTTATGAATGTACACAATCTAATTTCCATGAATGTAAACAAATGTTCAACTTTGATATCATTTTTTAAAGTCTAATTTACCTTTTTTATCCTTGTCCCCCCTTGTACTTGATTAATTAATTTTAAATTGTATTTTGCCCTCTCATTGTGCACGAGTGTTATATGTATACATAATGTAAAAAAAAAAAGTAAAGGAACCCGTTACACGCCCATTGAGGCATATTGGGAATATGGTGTTAGGCCCATATTATCTTGACCGTCGGCACACTAGGGGTGATGTGGTCGGCATCACGCCGGCCGCCTTAACCTTCCCAGAGTAGCTCTGGTACCCATTTGGGGCTGGGTCGACCCAGGAGCCGTTTGTGGCCTAAAACTTTTCCGCCTCATCTGGGGATCGAACCATAGACCACTGCGCTAGGAAGCCAGTGCACTAACCACTATGCTACCGCGGCTCCTATACATAATGTACCCTTCTTGTATTTCATTTTGTAAAATCATTGTTTTGCAAACTGAAATGAAATGGAAATAAATGGTTTAAAAAAAATAAGCATTTGAAGGTATTTCTCTTATTGATGATGACAACACCCTTATGACTCGTTCAGCGACGGTTAAATGCAAATTTCAAGGCTGAGGTCTGCTCAACCATAATCGGTGTGGTAAAGTGGGATGATATAAATATTTATAGGGGACTTAGTGTACTGACTGAGATCAGCTGTGAAGGTATCTGTATCTAATAAGTGTGGTGTGTTACAGATGACCTTACTTTGCTACCACATTTAGACCTCAATCAGACTTATTCTGGAATATTGTGATGACTACGTTGAATGTCTAGGGTTATGATAGTGATGAAGTGTATGTTCACAACAACCAACAGACAGATAAATAATTTAATTAAAATCCACAATACTTTACAACACTGTGACACTCACATACATAGAACACCCTATAAGACTATCTTAAATAAGTCAAGTGTTAACTTTTAAAATATGTATTAATTCCTTTCAATAATAGATATCCTGATTCAACTACAAAGTGAATCAGGAATCACAATCAAATGTAATCACAAGTTGTATGTACACAATTTATACATAGGATCTTTGTACTGACATATATTATTATTACAATATGAGTGTAAGTTGTGATGTAGTACTATGAGGTAATACTGGCTTTTTAAGCTAGGTTGTTGTTTGTCATCATGACTTCATGTGTTTGTTACTGGTGGAAATAATATTGGAAAGGTTCACAGTTTCTTTTTATTTGAAAACAAATAACTGTCCCTCTTGAGTTAATGTACAGTCAATTTTAGAGGGGGGTATACAACAAGATTGAGCTGCTCTGGCCAACGAAATCTTATCTTCTGAGTGGGCGGCAGGAAAACTGTCTCCTCTGCTCGCTTGCTTCTCAGTTATCTTGAAAAACAACACTGGTCGATATCTTGAACAAGGAGTATGCTACCAGCCTCTGGATTCAGCAAAACTCAGACCAGGTGCTGCTCTAATACTTCAGTACCACGGTCCCTGAAATAAGAAGGTTGTACCTCCTACTTCTGAACTAATTTATAATCTATTTCCACACTGAAGCACAATACATAACAAACACAGAGTTCAGCGCGGTAGGCCAACTTCTAGCTTCTCATGTAACAATATACACCAGTATTCCTCTCCCTAATGGTTACAACGCCTCTGCAATTCCAGCATTAATTCCTTCTATACAATAAGATAGGTGTCATAGTACTATTTGGCAATCCCATATATGCCTATGCAGTTATACTCCTCTCCGACAAGTTTTTTTCATGGTGGAGCAATATCTAGGCTTTGCCTCATGTTTGCTACTGAACCACACACAGACAGACATAATTTATCAATTCACACTCAATTTTCATCTAAAAGATATCAAATATGTCTAGCTTACCACAATTCAAGGAAATATTAAACAAGTACGTTGACTGGCGATGAGTTATGGCACAATTCCGATCTGCCTCTGTCCCAGGCTTTTATTAGAAAAAATATGAGCTGGTTCTCAACGCACTTGCTTCTCAGTAAGTTTATTTTCAAAAGTGGCCGTGAACTGACGCTTCTAATTGACTATATCAAATGGTCTAACCAATGAGACCATGTTTACAAAAGCCTTTGAAAAAATGTACCCTTCCTACCGTTTCCATTAACAACCAAAAATAGTATTTGCAGTCGACTAATCATGTTTCGCCTTACATATTATTCTAGCCAATCAAATCGGATCTAACGTGTTGGCCTCATTTCCCCTAAAGCAGTGTCCAAACACGCCATTATGAGCAAATATGATCGTGTGCTGTCAGACAACACCACTATAGTATTTTGGCTATAATTTGTTAATTACTAGACTATGGGCGTAACACCTACCATATTCTTTGTCAGCAAGTCCTAAGGCACCCAAATATATAAGTTTAATGGAGCCAAGTGGCTTCGTTACAAATATGTATTATTCTAGGATAGTCGTGTATTTGTTTTTTTATTTATTGTTTTAGAACCGCCACCTGTTCTGCCTTTTCGACTGTTCTGTCAGTATAAAGTCAGGATTTCAAACGTAAAACAGTATTGTGTCATGTTTCCTAATAAGCATTAAACATGTTTTTTCAAACCTTACCTCGTATTGGTGGTGTTTTTTGTCACTTTATTTGGAAAAAAACAAGCCTGCATGCCTTTCGCGTGGGGTGGCATTAATTTTTATATCGCGAGACGACGTGGTAGCATTGCATGCGTTCCTCCGTACATCTCTCTCTCTCTCTCTCTCTCTCTCTTCTAAGCCCGTCTGTCTTTTAGTTTACGTAGTGCATATAATGAGATTAATGTAATATTAAATCTAGGTCATTACGCAGTGTGTCTATCAAGGTCGTATAAGAAATATAGTACCAGTTTTAGTTTTAGAAACGCGTGTAGTTTATACAGACGGAGCATAAAAAGGGGTTTTCTTGTTTCGCTAGCATGACGTTCTATAACACAGGCGTACGCTATTGTGACCGCACTGTTCTTTTACAATTCTTCTTTCCTTTTATTGAATTACTTCGTTAGGCTTTACCTTTAATTTCTAATTTAGATATGTGAATTAGAATTTCTCACGACAATCGGGAAAAAAATACATGAAGACTATAAAGATGTACCTGGGCAGAAACAAATCCGAATCTGTTTCGCTAATGTGGTGAGACTGGTGAACAGTCCGAGGTTTAGGATCCTGAACAGGTTGCTAGCAACTCGAAAATTAACAGTATATCAACCTCTTGATGTGCTGAAATTATCAGCTGCTATTAACAGTGTTACAACAGACTAGCGAGAACTTGAATCTGATCACCTGGGTATACTCTTTCAGAACAAAGAACTTGCCAGTTACCTTTTCCCTGCTGGATTCTTTGCAGTGATCTATTGGTTTTTTTTTATCTACAGATTAGCAATATGACTTACTTACTTAGTCGTTCCCTTTCTACCGTGAGGTGTAGAGGTTTGGAAGAGAGAGCGCCAGACTATCCTATCAGCTGTCTTCCTCCTGGCCTGGTTCCGTTGCAATATAAGACACAAAACAAAAAACTGTCTCCATATTTCAGCATTTCTGCTGAACTTGATGATAATGTCAAAAAGCTGATCTATTTTTCAAATGCTGGACAAAGTATGGAAAACATTCTGGTGAATAATGGTGAAGGAAAAAGTAGCCCGCCACAAGGGCTTTTCTCTGTTAGTGCCCACTACATCACATCAGATATGCTTTGCTTTACCTCTGATATATACGGCGAGCCAAGACATGGGAAGGAGGAAAGCGATGTAAGACATATTATTTTCCATGGCATGCAGTGCGCTCTTTCTGTAGTGGTGCAACAGGAATTGAAGCTTCCCATAGCTTTCATTATCTGCATTAAAGACAGTATCATTTTAGATATATGTAAAAAAAAAAATTGGCACCTTTAGGATTTCAACACGGTGAATTAGGGGCTTTTTGGAAGCATTACTTTTTTAAGCAAGATTATTAAAAGCTTTTAAATGAATGATTTGTGTTCTACTGAAATCTACTTATTATCCTTTTATGTTGTTCCCATGCCTGAATCCATAGAGATGAACTAATGATTTTATGTTACACTTGATCCCTAAACATGTTACAAAGATGGATTGATTTATGTTGTTTTGTTAACTTACACAAATTAATTGATTTATGTTGTTTTGTAAAGTTAAAAAGATCAGTTGAATTATGTTGTTTTTTGAACTTACAAAGATGATTTATATCTTGATTTATATATGCTGAAATGATGAAATTAGTTCTATTATACCTGATTAGATACATATATAATTAATTAAGTTCTATATGAGCACACATACATATATATTTTATAACTGGAACGAGAAAGATTGGTTGATTTATGTTATGCACTATTACATGGAAACCTATTAATTAACACACCACAAGATCATTTATATTTGGGCATGCACCTAAATGTAATTTATGGACCTTGTGTCTAGGTTGAATAGAACATGCCTTGTCAAAAAACCTAACAAATAAAATTAATAAAGAGAAGAGCAATGGTAAAATGACAGTGCTGTCCCAAAGAATGTACTCGAAATCCCCCTTGTTTTCTGCTTCGTCTGCAAATTGTAACGCTTTCACGTTGATAGTAAAGCTTACTGTATTATTACCCGCCTTCTTCAATGAAACGTGTGCTGTATTTCTTGGAAAAGCATTGAGACGTACTGCGTAATGACCTAAATTAACCCTAACATTAATTATACTGCGTTACCAAAACGAACGAACAGATGGACTAAAGGGATAAAAAGAGAAGGGAGAGGCAGAAAGCCGAACACTAAACCCGCTTCGCGCGATACACAATTACTACCATCACGCGTGTAAGTCTACATGCACTAATTTTTTTTTCAGACGGACAGTGATAAAATACACTACCCTTTCCCAGAGTTAGGTTTATAAATCATAACAGACTCTTATTAGAAAAGACAACATTATATGGGTTTACGTTTGAACACATAACAGTACCCAGACAGCACATCTTCTAAACAGGAGATAGAAGAAATTGCATATTTTGAACGCAGCCACGTAGCTCCTTTAAATTAGTATTTTTGGGTTCCTTAGGGTTTGCTGACAAATAATATGTAAAACGTTACGCAAATAGTCCAGGAATTAATAAATTATACCCAAAATAAAATATTGGGGGTGCCTGACAGCATAAAATCATTTCTGCTCATAAAATTTTTTTTTATAACGTGTTTGAAAAAACCTTACGTTACATAAATAGCCTACCATGTAAACTCCAAATTGATTGGAGCGCAACAAATGAAAGCCTAACCACGATTGGTCGGGCTATAAATACTATCTTGGTTGTTGGGGGAGACGGGAAAAGATAACATTTTTTCAAACACTTGTCGAAACGTGGCTCATTGGCCAGTCTCGCTGATATACACACTTGGGAGCGTTAGTTCGAGACCACTAATTCAAATAAGCTTGATAAAGCGACAGTACGTTGAAGCCAGCTCACATTTTTGCTAAAATAAAAGCCTGGAACATAGGCAGAACGGAATTTGTGCCAGTTTGTGCCAGAATTCATTGCTAATCAACGTATCTGTGTTTATTTCCATGAAATTGTGGTAAGCTTGAACCATTCAGTATCTTTTAATGAAAAATTGAATGTGAATTGTTGATTTATGCCTGTATATATATGTGTAGTTCAGTGGCAAACGTGAGGTAAAGCCTATAATGCTCCAGCCTGAACAGAGGGTGTCGGAGAGAAGTAAAACGGCATGGAATGGCCAAGTAGTACACTGACACCTGGATGATGGACTAGAAAGAAATAATGCTGGAAGTGCAGAGGCGTAGTAACCATTAAGAAGGGTAATACTGGAATAAAGTATTTCAAATGAAGCTGACTGTTGGCCTAACGCTCTGAACGCAATGTTTGTGCTGTATTGTGATCAGTGTAAAAGAGAATATAAATTAGTTATGAAGTAGAAGGTACATCCTTCTTGATTTCAGGGACAGTGGTCTTGATGGTAGTGAGCAGCACCTGGTCAGAGATTTGCTGAATCCAGAGTCGGACAGCATACTCCTTGGTCTTTTTAGCTATCAGTGAGGTGTCTCCTGAGCCCAGAGGAGAATTCGAGCAGAGGAGTCCTTTCCTGCCGCCATCACTAAAGATAAGCAGAGTTGGCCAGCTGAGCTCAACATTATGTCCCCTCATCTTGAACTGATTTTTTAAAATTAACATTAAGAGGGGAATTTACTTGTCTTAAAATCAGGAACTGTGAACATCTACAATAATGGTCCCTAAAGACAAACTATTGAAGTCATGATGACAAATACCAACAGAGCTTGAACAAAACAAAACCAGTATTACCTCATTTTACCACTACACAATTGACACACATAGAACATTGGTAATAATATATGTCACTACAATATTCATATTAAATACATTCTGTACATAACTTGTAATTTAAATTGATTGTGATTCCTGGTTCCCTTGTAGTTGAATCAGGACACATATTCATTCATGCCAGTAATGAATACATATTGTTATTTGAAACGTTACTAGTGACTTCTTTAAGATATTGTCATAGAGTGTTATATGTATGTGAGTGTCACAGTGTTGTTAAGAGTAGTGGATTAAATTAAATTGTTTATCTGTCTGTTGTTGTGACTTACACTTCACCATACTCATACCCTAGACACATAACGTAGCATCACACTATTCCAGAATAATTCTGACTGAGATAAAGAGATATGTGGTAGCAAGTAAGGTTATCTATAATACACTACTCTTAATAGATATAGATACCTTCACAGCTGATCTCAGTCAGTACACTAAGTTCCCTATAAGTATTTATAACATCCCACTTCACCACATATATTGGGGTCTCGCTCTTGGGATTTTGAATCTTTAACTATTAAAAATATTGGGGATAATTCACTTCAGGGAATATAAGAATTAAAAGGTATCCTTGGGTGGAATTAAATAAGGTTGAGCTCACGGTGCCTGTGTTGTCCATTAGAGATTGAATTGTTGGTTAGACATTGTATTAAGTTACCTGATAGACAATGGCGGACCTGGCCAAATTTCGATCTGCTGCGGTTCAGACTGCAAAAGAGTTAGGATTAGATGGGCAAGTTATGGTTGCCTATGTTACTACGGAATGTGACAAATTTATTGAACGCGAAGAAAGAAGGTTTGAAGCCGAAAGAAGGTTAGAGGCTGAAAGGGAAATTAAGAAGTTACAATTTGAAGCTGAGGCTGAGACTAAGAGGTTGCAGATTGAAGCTGAGGCTGAGACTAAGAGGTTGCAGATTGAGGCTGAGGCTAAGAAATTGGAAGCAGAAAGAGAAGACAAAAGATTAGCAGCAGAAGAGAAGAATATTAGCTGCAGAAAGGGAAGCCGAGGAAAGAAGACAAGCTGCAGAAGAAAGAAGATTGACTGCAGAGAGGGAAGCAGAAAAGGAGGAGAAAAGATTACAAAGGGAACATGAATTACGACTAAGGGAGTTTGAGTTTCAAGGCCATGCTCCTGAAAATGGTGCCAGTCCCTTTGCCTCTGATGCTACGGTTACTCAAGGAGCCTCAATCTCAGCTATGAATTTTCATTTAGATCATTTTGTTGAGAAAGACGATGATATTGAGAGCTATATAAATAGGTACGAACTATTAGCTACCACGTATGGGTTGGAGAGAGAAAGGTGGAGCTTAAAGTTATCTCAGGGACTTCGTGGGGCAGCTTATGAAGTTTTTGCAAAAATGAGCAGAGGTGATCAGGAAAATTATGACATGCTAAAGCAGGCTCTTTTGTTAAGGTATGAAAAGAATGCAGAGTTTTACAGGAAAAAATTTAGGAATGCTAAACTACTGTCAGGTGAAACCTATCACCAGTTCTCTGCACGCATAGAGACATACTTGGAGAAATGGACTTCTCTGGGGAAAACCCAAGATCTTAAGGAAATGGTCCTTATAGAGCAACTAAGAGAGTCCATGGCTCCAGACCTGAGAAAGTTTCTCATGGAACAAGGTGCAGAGAGGCTGGGTGAGTTGCTAAATGTTGCTGAAAGGTATCAAGCAGCTCAAGCAGAGGTAACAGGTAATAAAAAGAAACAGGTGGACAACTTTAGGGCACCACAGAACTTTAATAAATTTGATCCTAGGGATCAAAATAAAGGTAAGCACCAATTTGATAGGCCACGGTATGACAATAAAAATAAATTCCCACAATTCGATGAAAGGAAATATAATGAAAGAAAATCTTTCAACCAAGGAAAAAGGTGGTGTAAGAATTGTCAGATGGACAATCATGACACTGACCGTTGCAGAAGGAAACCTGTGTATATGGCAACCCTTCAGGTCAGGTCGACCTCAAGACAGGAGGAGGATATTATGTTAGATACCACTCCAGAAGAGATGAGGAAGGCACAGGCTGGAGATAAAACACTCAAGCCTTGTTTCAGAAAATTGTCAACTTGTCATACAACTCCAGGCAAGGGAGAATTTTACATGAAAAACAAGTTGATGTATAGGAAGGCCGGAACTAGATCCCATGGTCACGGACAGCTGGTTCTTCCAAAAAGATACAGGACAGAATTAATAAGGAGTCTACATGTGAAACCAGATGGGGACCATGAGAAGATAGGTACCATCATTCAAAAGGTGGCTCACAATTATTATTGGCCCAAAGCAAGATGGGACATTGAGAATTTTGTAGAAAGGTGTAGCATAGCACATGAGGGAACACCCACAAGTGGGAACATGGATCAGGACCTGGACACGCCATGGGGCAAAATCAGGCCTGATAATAAAAGGAAAAATAAATTAAGTGTCGAGGCAATAAGTATAAAAATTGAGTATGTAGCCCCAACAAGAATTGGTAATCAGCGGGTCGAATTTTTAGACGGAATATGAGTAAGTTTTTAACGTTTGGGGTAGTGGTGAAAAAAAAAAGTTTCTCATATCAACTAAATTAAAGCTTCAAGATGTGTAAAGAGTAGACTTGGATAGGGATCACGAACCGGGTGCATTGGACAAAATAGGTCCACAACAATTAAAGGTCCATTTAGTTATCGCTTTTGTTAGAACGTAGGACATGACAAGGCAATGAAAAGGCTAGTAGGAAGAAAACGCAATAATTAACTAGTGAATTGAAATCATACTTGAAAAACTAGGTCATTGGAAACTTTGCCAATTAAATTTGAAAACGATGCCGTGAAGAAATACAAAACTAAGCAGCCTATTGTATAACAATGATAGGGTTGTATTGTAAGCAGAAAATGACATAGAAATTTTGATCAAAAGAGAAGTCAGTATTGGATTAAACAGGAATACTACAAAGTCGGCCCGTATGATACATATAAGAAAAGAATAAAAAGTAAAAAGTTTATATATGCCAGAATAGGATTGGAGACTCTAAAAAGGTGTCAGTAACCTCTAAGAGATGGACACTTACCTAACTGAAGAAGAGAGAGAAAAAATAACAATCTATATTACTCATAATAATAAGTTGCTCGAAAAGCGATATGCCTGATAGTCAAATAAGTATTTATATATAGTAATAAAGAGAACAGCAGGAATGAGATTTAAGTGCCCACAGTGCTATTTAGTATGAGAAACGTTGAACTTTTTTGTTGAGCTATTTGCATCAAATTCAAAAAGATTAATGAACACACAAACAAGTGGAGAGATAGTCTAGTTCGAGTGCTTGACTTTGTTTATATATAGATTTGTAACATCTGACTACTTGGTTCCTGAAGATGCTCGATACACAAGTCATTTCTGTGTACCAGCGACACTCTCTCGTATTTGCTAGTCGCCACACACAAAACACCTTTAACCACCATCTACTATCAAGTCTCATTACACAAACCGACAGACAGACCACATTTTTCTAAATCATACCACACTATATACTCTACCTACCCATTCCAAAACATACAGTTCTTCAGACGACAACATCTACATTTACTTATTACAACATCCCTGGACGCTATCATGTATGAGTCTATTATTCCGTACTTCTCGCTACACTTAAGCACTACTAACTCCAACACTTACTTCAGTGTGCTACCAACATCGTAACCAGTCCCCATTATCCGTATAGAACAACACTAAGAGTTTACTGTATACATAACTACTCCGGATTACATGAGGATGTATAAACACAGTCTAAGCTGAAACAGAATAGACAATAACGAAATCTCATAACAGAATGGACGAAACCATACAAGGATTAACCCCCTCGCCCCCCACTGACACCAATGCAAGAATTAGAAACAACAAAATGGTTATGCAGTAGTCTATGCACCCGTATTGCTGTGGTAATAAAGGAGTAAGACTACCCCCCAAGGCGCAACACCCCCAGAGCAACGCACACCCCATCACAAACAACAGCATCACCGCTGGACTATCTGTACCACACAACACCCACCTGTTCACACACATCACCTCCCATATGATGCCACCAGATCTAATATTACGATAGTCTGAGATCACATATCTATTATACCGTTTACCTATATTTCTGTATTTTAACATATACGTAAAGGGAAACTCAATTGTATCAATAAAAAAATAAACAAATAAACTAATACTATTCTAAAGATTAACTCTGCTAATAATTAAAGTGACACTATTAACCAGTTTGCATTTATTCTTTACCCTTCATAATATATATTTGTAGCTGTCCCTACAAAACCAGTGACCAATTTACATCAATATGCCCTGACACACTTACTCCCTGACCCATAACCATTATCATAGCCATATCCATCATCTACCCCCATCCTACAGTATCCCTCATATGTTCCCAATGTTATTACCACATCTCCTGCCAATATCCCACAAACATCACACACTCGATTCGCTGTCCATACAACCAACCGCCTAACGAAGGTGTGAACGGTGTAGAGATGCGAGGGGATTGTACCCCCCAGAAGCATATACCCACTACCCACAAACCCCCGCAATCTTTAGACGTATCCTTACACACACAAGCACACACATTATAAAACTCAACCACATACACCACAACATAAGTCATGTTACTCCAAGGGTAACAATATTTCATATAACATATACATTGTACTCTACATTATTATCCTAGGCCCCCTCATAGTCAGAAAAACCTGAGCATTAAACGAGAAACAAATCTACCCCCATATTCCCACACGCAGCAATAAGATTGACTATGTAATACCAACCCCTTTACCCCATCACCCCATAATTACCCCACATGACTGAACAACATTTCATACAACAATTCATACCAATTTCCCCCTTCTCATTGCCCAAACATTCATAACTGTAATGTAATACTAGGTATCTAAATACTATATCTTTACTGAGTCAACCATGGTGGTATGGCGATATATTAAATAATATTAGGTACCCATCTTATGCTTAAATTAGTGCATAAGTCTACGAGATTTCAAATCTTTTATTCAACATAACAAGTACATTTTTAGTGACTGGTTATCTGAATACATCATTCAGGTCATAACCTAACATCATAACTCTATAAGAAAAACCATTAGACCAGGATAACCCTGCATACTATAACCCCTCATTTTATCATCAATTAAGGATAAACTATTTTTAGAACGCTGCTACAATACCATACCCATCCTAACCAACGTACTGTTATCGTGTTTCCTTTCTGCCCAATACCCCATAATATATTGGGATAGATATATATAACCCCCAGGTGACTACCCACTTCCCTTCTCAATAGTGGGAACTAGGAACTCCCTAATCTTAACACATATGCAGTAATGATACCATGTTCCCATCCAGACCACCCTCTCCAACCCCCCCCTCACCCTAAATGGAGACCTCCCGCGGTCATATGTTTTGGAATTATAGATTCCCCCAAATGGGGACATACACATACTTAAAGACACGCACCCCACATTATTAATCCCATATAAACACCCTTCATGTAAACCCCTATTCACCCTCCACTGCGGGGGATATACACACCCTCTCTACTAATCACCATGCTGGGGCGGAGGGTCAATTCAAGTATTATGTGTCATAACCCAAATGGGGTGGTAGTTGTGGGTGGTGTTTGTGGGTTCATGGGGTGTGGGGGGTTGTCCCCCCCACACAACCAAAACACCACCCCAACTTGTATAAGTTGGGGGGGGGGGGGGGACTAGTTACACCACACACACAATTATTATGTTTTGGGTTGGTTGTTACAGGTGGGTAGAGTGTGGAGGTAAACCCCACCCCAATTGTAGTTGTTTTGTGGAGTAATTACTTTAAGGGGTAAGGGATGGTGATTGTTTTGGGTGGTGGGTTTTGGGTTTTGTGGAGGTATGTAAGTTAGGTTTTAGGTGTGGTGGATTGATTAAGTTGAGTATTAGGGATGTTGGTTGGGTTATATTTGGATATTTTATTGTGTTAGGTGGTGGGGGTGTAGGTGTTTTTTATGCGTGAAGATGGACTCCAAATAAGAAGGAGTGCTAATGAGATAATTTATATTAATAGTGAGTATTTTTTTGTTTTAAGTTGTTATTGGAGGGTTAGTAGATTGAAATATATATAGGTTAGTAAATTTGTAAACTATAAATGTGGATTAGTTTGTAAGGAGGGGTGTTATTAATGAGTAAAGGAATTGTATGTAGTGTAATGTTTATTACCAAGTAACCCCCCCCTCGAGATGTAGGTTATTGTAATTGGTATTGGTATACATTGGGATGTTTGTATTTTTTACATTTGTTGATGAATGTATTAATAACCTAAATGGTATATCTTTAGTGGGGATATTACATGTTGGTGGACTATGATTTTATATTAACTCACCATAATATTATATAGTTAATTGGTGTATATCCCACCCTCATATATTATGTTAAGTATTAGTTGTGTATATGGGTTCCTATCTAACTGAGGGTCTTATGAGTGTGTTATCCCATATTATGGGTGTTTTTGACCCCCCATGGAGTGAAAGTTAGGTAAGAGATTTTGGAGATATGGTTTTAGATGGGGAATAATGTTTAGGGATATGGTATTTAGTATGATAAAAGTTAGGATGGATATAAAGTTATGTTGAATAGTATTAAGCGTGAAGCCCCCCCAGTAAGGGGTGGATTATATGGTGTTAGATTTGGAACATAAGAATGGGGAGAGTAACTCGATATAGATTTCCATGTATGTTTAGATATATGAATAAATTTGGGGTGGAGGAGACAGAGTTTTATAAAGGTGGGGTTTATATTGAAAGAGGAATGTGGGAACTCCTTTGATGTGTTGGTGAATAGCTCTCTGTCCTGATTAGAAGAAGTTATGTTAATGTAGGGGATTAGTTATGGAAGGGGATGTAGGGGTTAGTGTTGATGGATAAAAATATAGTGTTCAATCCCACCACTGGTTGACCGCCCCCTACCTGAGGGATAAGGTTTATGAATTTTTATGGATTGAGGTAAATAAAGTTATAAGAACCGATGTGGCTCCCGAATTTTGGGGTAAATTGCATTTATACACATATTGGTGTTAGCCGGGAACATGTTAAGTTTAGATAAGTGATTGCTGGATGTAGAATTGTGAGTAAAGAGACCCCAGTGTTTTATGATACTAGAGAGTTCTGTGGGGATAGGCAGTGGAGTGTGTAAGTGTTTGGGCACTGAATAGGTTAATTTTTATTGGGTTATTCCTTTGTTAAGAGCGGATGGTCTATTCTATTAGGATGATAGCCTATATTAAGCGGTGTAATGTTTTTGGTGTTATGGGTACTTATAAGATAAGGAAGATAAACACACTGGGTGAATATTGTTAAGGTGGAAAAGAGGTATTAGACTGTACTGGATTTTTGTCCACGGACGGTCATTTATGAACTGTAGATGGCTAAAAGTATGTAATGGTGTATAGGTGGGGAGGTACTATGTGGGGGTGGTTTAGGAAGGTAGGGAGTGATGTTGGTGTTTGGAAAAAAATATTTAGATAATGTGGGTTAATGTTATGTGGAATGTGAGTGTGGGAGGTGGAATGTACCCCCGAATAGAGTGTTAAAGTTCCCCTGGGTTGAGAGAAGGGTTTGTTTTAGTTGGTTGTGATTTGCTGGTTTGTATTTTTAGTGGTTAATTCATATTGAGTTGGAGTTATGTGTTTGGAGGGGTTGGATTACAGGGGCATAATGAATGTGTTGTAGAGCGGGATGTGTTTTAAGGGCGTTTGGGTGGTTTTTTATTATATGGTTGTGGGGTAGGTGTTTATGGTTTGTATGAAATGTTGGAGACACAAGGGAGGGTGTTAGTTAAGTTGAGTGATTGTATATTAGAAGTTGGGGTTGTGTGGGTGAGGTATGGGGGAGTAAATTTAGTTATTATCAGGAGTAACTGGAAGTTTTATGGGAGGAAGTTTGTGGGTTATTGTTAGGTGTTTTAGTTATGGGAGATGATGATTTGAAGGGTTGGTGGTGGGAATGTTGATATTAAGGATATATTAAAAATTTGTTAAGAATTGAGATGTTAGGTTTTGTAATTAGGAGTTTAGGTGGGTGAATATATTATGTTGCTGGAATTCGGAAAAGATTGTGTTAAGGTTTTAAGGTTGTGTTTTGATTGGTGTTATATGGATTGAGTGAGGAAGTTAGATTAATGGGTTTAGTGAATGGGGAATTTGTGGAGGGTGAGAAAGAAGTTAATCGTATTTGGTGTGTTATAATAGAGTGTAGAATTGGTTGTGAGATTGTATTAAGGTGTGTAATGGGGTTTGGTTAATTAGTAAGAATGTGTTATTTATATAAATAAGGATGTATTATAAGAAAGGTTTGGGGAAAGTTATTGTAGATTTGTATAGGAGTAAGGTAATTTATAGTTATGAACTGTGGGATGTTTAAATATTATTTTAGGAGTGGGGGGGGTAGATTAAGTATTCAGTGGATTGTGGGGGGGATGGGGGGGGTGGAAGGGGAGGAGTATGGGTATGAGGGTGATGATTTGAGAAGGTATTTAAGGGATGTGTTAGTGGAAGATTTTTGAATGTATTTGAAGGGAAGTTATTTGGGGTTATAAAATAATGTGTAAACCCCCCATGGGAGATATGTTATGATATTAAAATCGGATGGGTAGTATATGGGGTAGATATGAGTCAAATGTGAATAGTTAAATTATGTTTGTGAAGATATGAGATGTGGGATATAAATTGGCCCTTTTGGTGAGGGGTATGATAGTGTGTATTTTTAGGTTTTTGAGGGAAATTAATGCAGGGTTAAAATACAGAGATGTGAATTAGAAGGATTAAGTTGAAAATTTTATGGTTTATTGGAAGGGAATAAAAAGTGATTGATGTAGAAGTATTGTGGGATTTATTAGTTTGTGTGTATGAGAAAGGGAAGAAGATTTTAGTATAGTTATGGTTGAGGATTATGGAGGTATGGTGAGTATGAGCTATTAAAAAAATGTTGTATTTGAGAATAGAGGTATTTATTTGTGTATGGGTTTTGGAGTGAAGTTTAATAATTGGTTTGTTGGTGAAGGTGGCTTTTATAATTAAGATTAGTTTACCAGATTGGATAATTGATGTTTATTTTGTGGAATGTATGTTTATGGGGTTATATTTGTGGTGGGAATTTGGAAGGGTGTTTGGTTGTGTTAGGTTTGGTAAATTTGGTGGTATTTAGGGGGTTTGGGAAGATGTTGTTTGAGGTATGTAAGGGTGATTAGGGGTGTTGATTGATGTGTTTAGTTGTTTTAATATTTTAGGAGTGTATCGTATGGGTTTAAGAATGAGTTTTAGGTTTGTAATTTGAGTTATTTGTAGTACTGGGTATATAGCAATTATGGAGGGGAAGAGAGGGAAATGAGGGTTGTGAGGAGTTTTAAGGAGGGTTAATAGTGGGGAAATGTTGTTGGTGTGGGATGTTTGGTTGGGGAGAAGAGTTTTATGAAGTTTGTAAATATATATAGAGGGATAAGTGATTTGTTTTTGGATTTCATGGAGTAATAAGGAAAGTTGATAGAATAGAGTTATATGTTAAGTTTTGTTTTAAGTAATGACGAAGTGGGTATTGAATTTATTGATGTTGATACTAGGAAATGGTTTGGTGTTGAGGAAAGGATGTGGGGATAAGGCTGTAGGGGAGTTGTATTGGAAGTTAGGGTTGGAAATAAGGATGGGGCATTTTGTATTGGTTTTGTTTTCAACTGGGTTTGGTGGACCAAAAGGAGGTTATTGAGGTTGGATATGGATTAGTTGTTGATTCTTTGGTGGTAGTTGATTGGGTGGGTGTTGTTAGGGGGGGGTTATTGGGGCGATGGGTGGTAGGGGTTGTGGTTAGTGTTAGGGAGTTTGAGGGAGTGTTTTTGGTGGGAGGGGGATGGGGTTTATTATTGTAGGGGTGGTATTGGGGATTGGTGTGTTGGGTTTTTTAAGTTAAAAGTGTAAATGGGGTTGTTTGGGATAGGGGTTTTGGGTTTTTTTGTTGATATGTTTTGTGGAGATAATGGGATTTTTAGTTTTTGGAAGGGATTTTGAGTTGGGAAGAAGGGATGGGGTGTAGATATTAGTTTATGTTTGGGTTTAAGGTGGGGGGGTTGTAATGTAATTTGGAGTGTAAGGAGGTTGGAATATGGGGGGTTGATGTGAGGGGTTTTGTTTTGGGTTTGGTGTTTGTTGTGGGTGGTGATAAGGTTGAAATGATTTTTGTTTTGGTTTTTTATGGTGGTTTGGGGGTTTTGGTTTTGGGTAAATATTTGTTGTAGGATTGTTATGGTTGTTTTTTTTAAAAATTGGTTTTGGGTTTTATTTTTTTGGTTAGTTGTTTTGTTGGGGGGTAGTGTTGGGGGGTTTTTTTAAATGTTATAAGGGAAATTTTCTTTTGGCACCTTGATTTTTATAGTGGGTGTTTTTGATTAAGGCCAATGGGGGGGGGGTTATTTTTTTTTTCCAGGTAATTGGGAATTGTTTTTAACCCTGTTTGGTTGTTTGGTTAAGGGTTCATTTTATGTTTTTTGTTAGGGAAAATAGAATAAGGGGAATAGTGGATTGGTGGGTTTGTATATGGAAAGGGTTGGGGTGTGTGGGTGTGTTGGGAGGTGTATGGGATGGTAAATAGTTGGTTGTGAGGTATTTTGGGGGGGGTTTGTTATTGGGGGGATTGGTGGGGGGGAGTTAGGTATATGGTTTTATGTGGATTTTGTATGGTGGTTAGTTAGGAATATGGGTGTTGGGGGTAATGGGGTTGGATTTTTGGTGGGGAGTTTTAGGGGTTGGGGGTGGTTGGGTTGGGGGGGGGGGGTTTAGATGTTTGGTTTTACCATGGTATCTTTAAAACTGGGATTGTTGGGGGGGGGTTTTGGGGGGGGGGAATGGGAAATGTTATAGGGGGGGGGGTAGGAGTTTAGGTAAAAAGTTAAGGATAGGTATGGGTAGTTTTTTTGAGGGGTTTGATGTTATATGGGGGTGTTGAATTTTTGTGGGGGGGGAGGGGTATTTGGAAGTTGTGTGGGGGGGGGAATGGGGGGGAATTGGTCGTGGGGTTGTTTTGGATGGAGGTTGGTGTAATGAGGGGGGGTTGGGTTGGAGGTTGTTTGGGGTAAATGGGTGAATATTTTGGGTTTGTATTTTTTGGGGGGGGGAAGTTTATAATTGTGGCTATCCAATGGGGGGGTGGAGTTGGGAAAAGTTTAAGAGTAAAAAATCTGCAAGCCTATGTCACTGTACAATTTGAATTTGAAAACACAAAATGTGATGTGGGAGAAGTAAAACGGCATGGAATGGCCAAACAGTACACTGACACCTGGATGATTGACTAGAAAGAAATAATGCTGGAAGTGCAGAGGCGTAGTAACCATTAAGAAGGGTAATACTGGAATAAAGGATTTCAAATGAAGCTGACTGTTGGCCTAACGCTCTGAACGCAATGTTTGTGCTGTATTGTGATCAGTGTAAAAGAGAATATAAATTAGTTATGAAGTAGAAGGTACATCCTTCTTGATTTTAGGGACAGTGGTCTTGATGGTAGTGAGCAGCACCTGGTCAGAGATTTGCTGAATCCAGAGTCGGACAGCATACTCCTTGGTCTTTTTAGCTATCAGTGAGGTGTCTCCTGAGCCCAGAGGAGAATTCGAGCAGAGGAGTCCTTTCCTGCCGCCATCACTAAAGATAAGCAGAGTTGGCCAGCTGAGCTCAACATTATGTCCCCTCATCTTGAACTGATTTTTTAAAATTAACATTAAGAGGGGAATTTACTTGTCTTAAAATCAGGAACTGTGAACATCTACAATAATGGTCCCTAAAGACAAACTATTGAAGTCATGATGACAAATACCAACAGAGCTTGAACAAAACAAAACCAGTATTACCTCATTTTACCACTACACAATTGACACACATAGAACATTGGTAATAATATATGTCACTACAATATTCATATTAAATACATTCTGTACATAACTTGTAATTTAAATTGATTGTGATTCCTGGTTCCCTTGTAGTTGAATCAGGACACATATTCATTCATGCCAGTAATGAATACATATTGTTATTTGAAAGTTATTAGTGACTCTTTTAAGATATCTTTGTAGAGTGTTATATGTATGTGAGTGTCACAGTGTTGTCAAGAGTAGTGGATTAAATTTAATTGTTTATCTGTCTGTTGTTGTGACTTACACTTCACCATACTCATACCCTAGACACATAACGTAGCATCACACTATTCCAGAATAATTCTGACTGAGATATAGAGATATGTGGTAGCAAGTAAGGTTATCTATAATACACTACTCTTAATAGATATAGATACCTTCACAGCTGATCTCAGTCAGTACACTAAGTTCCCTATAAGTATTTATAACATCCCACTTCACCACAGCATGTACCCAAATATAACCGATGGAGCTTGCGTCTGGGTTGAGTGGAGCACGCCTTGCCAAAACTATGCAAAAACTTCAAAATAAAAAAAAAATTTAATAAATAGTAGTAGTGGTCATAACTGATTATGGGAATGCGCCCCTGGGGTGATAGTCATCAATAATTTTTTTTTTTGTGCTTAGTGTTTCTTTCGGCGTGTTCTTTTTTTCTTCTGCTTGTTGTGAGAGCTTCTTTTCCCAAATCTGAGGTGCACCATAGGCAGCATCACCACTTTGTGCGATCGGCAGTTTCATCCTCTCAGGCAGCTGGATGTATGTCCAGTGCCTTCGTGCCTTCCTTGCAGACATATTTAAATCTCAGCTGTGGTTTCCCAACTGTTCTTTTGTCATCTGCCAGTTGCCCGTAGAAAATATCTTTGGGGATGTAACCGTCTTCCATGCTGTGGACATAGCCAAGTCAGCATAGTGTCTAAGTAGTGTATACATGCTTTGAAGGCCAGCATATGACAGCACCGCGACTTTTGTCCTTCCACGAAATCGAAATACCAAGGATGTGGCGTAGACACCGTTGTTGGAATGTATTGCGCCTTCTATCTTGCTTAGCATAGGTTGTCCATGTCTCGCTCCCAGCAAGCTGGTGACGCAGGCAAAATATACCGCAGCTTTGGTCTACTATGTTGTGAGTTTGGAGTTTCCCCAAACACGCGATGTGTGGTGGGCAAAGATGGCTGCAGCCCTGCCAATGCGGCTGTAAATTTATGTGCCTAGTGAGAGATTGTCGTTGACGGTAGACCCCAGGTATGTGAAGTGATGCACCGCTGCCAATTCATAGTTATCGATAGAAATAACTTTTTTTTTTTTTTAATAAACAGGAACAACTGCTGTGCGTTGTAGATTAGATAATTGTCGTAGATTTTTGATAGGTATTTAAGATAGATAGGTTCCATCTGAATAGAACTGGAAAAAGGTGGTAAATCAGTGAGAGATAAGGTAAAGAAATAGATTTCACGAGTGAATGGTGAAAAGGTAGAGTCTGTCCCTGGATTTAGAAGATGTTTTATATATATTATATATATATATACTATAAATATACTATTTTCATATGTTGAGGTTGTCAGCCTCATATATAACCACTTAGCAAGGAAAACATGTCAAATTCACCTTTGTAAAATAAATGTTTAAACTTACCCCAAAGTAACTTTTGGGAACACAATCTCCTGGTGCAGTTTAGAATGATACAGCAACTTAAGGTTAGATGCGTTCGAATCACTTGGTCTGGAAATGTTTGTATTTCTCTTATGACGGGTGATCTGATTCCTTAGGTTTCCAGTCTTTGTATTTAACAATGCGGGTTTACTTTTAAGTTTCAAAAATGCCCAAATACTCTGTCCTGGTCCTTTAAGTTTCCAGTCTTTGTGTTTAAAACATGCGGGTTTACTTTTAAATTGCCAAAATACTTCGATCTGTCACTTATAATTTTGGAATTCTTTGTCCGATCCTTCTCTCTCTGGTTCTGGTGAATTGCTAGCTTGACGTGGCGATGTAGTCTGATCTGTGTCTCTGATTTTGCTAGATTATATTTCCAATTCTCAGTTCAAATCCCAGATTGTACTTCCGACAAATTTGCCAATGAAAGTCAAAATCTATTCCGGCTCCCAAATTAAGCCAATGGTAAGTTCTTTAGAACTAAATGGGTCGGGGTGTTAAATCATAATATTCCCCGCGTTTTAAAATATAAAATTTAAAATTCCAACGCGTGACCTCTTTCTAATAATGCAGTTATGCTTCCGATTGCATCTTTATGCAAACTCACAAACGAATCTGTGTCGTCTCAGTCAAAGGTGGCTAGGCGATTTACGTGATAAAAGTATTATCCCCTACCAGTCTAATTAACCTGGTATTATTAAGATTCACCTAGTGAAACTTAAACAAGTCTGGGAGCGGCTCAGAACAAAAAATGTAACGACATAAAATATGTCAAATAATAGGATGATCGGTGAAGGAAAAAATGAAGAAAAGAAGTGATACTGCCGGAGAGGACGAAAGTTATAAAAGTGCACAACTGATTCGTCACAACGAATAAATGTAGAAACATAATTTATGTAAAAAGCGAGTATGGCTCTTTTATTTTTGTGTGACGTCACATTTTTTCCATTCACCCCCCAAGCGTCACACAACGCCACATAATTTTGACCCCCCTCTCTACGTGACGTCATATGTGAACGACCCCTATGTATAGAAGCATGTCTTTACAAGTACATTTTCTCGGCAATAACTTTATGCAATTAGAATTGCGTCTTAGGGGTTCCTCTGGTTTCAGACTGTACAAAAGTTGATTTTGCTGGGGAGGTTATGATAGTATCCTAAAAAGAATGAAAATGTGTCTGCTTTAACCGTGTGAGGTCAAGCAAATGTAGGCCTCTGACTCTATAAATGATGATGATGAATTATGTGCAGAGAACCTACAGCTACCTCCCTAGGTCTCACACGGTCAATCATCTGGCTCTAGTGTATGGTGTACCTAGTGTCTAGGGGAGAAATGAATGATGGTACACAACAATCAAACACTTTAAGTTTCTATTAAAGAAGTTAATAACTAGCAGTTAAGTTTTTCTTTAAAAAAAAGTATTTACAATTTATTTTGCCTGTCCATTCATAGTTTGTGGACAGGTCTTTGAAAACAAAGACAAGATAGTTTACAGAAAAAGAACAATTTAAAATGTTGGGACAATCTGCCCAATAACTAAAAGTTATTATGAATTATAACTGTTCTTCCTGTATGGAATATTAAATTAGTTCACTTTAGTTATCTACCGAGAGAGTCACTGTATATGAGGGCTGTATTCATCATACCCCCATAAAATTCCTGTGTAATATTTTGAACCACAAGAAAATGTCAGAGATGCCCCAGAGGTTTTACTCTTCACCTGAGAGTCCTTGTTGTAAGATATTACGATGGGTAGTTGCAGAAATTTCACGTCAACACTCGCCAAAGCTCCTACTGGATATTTGTTGGGGACCTCTCGGGACCCCCGTGTGTTATGGGTGCTTCGATGACTTCTAGTATTTGAGGATGACCAAGTTATTATATGCGTATTCAGTTTACAGAGTCAAAGTCCCTCGGGTTCTTATCACTTTTGTAGGATTCCGTAATACTGTTCGTTGGTATCGATAATGTCTGCTTTAACCCTTGTGATTCATTATGTGCTGAATATATTTCATATTAAATATTCGACCCTTGACTGACCTGTATGAGTCTCTTGTCTTATTGATTATATTGGCAGTGTGAGATGCAGCGTGTTAAGACATTAATCATCACTGGTCATGATCAGTTGAAGATGAATAGCATTTAACTCAACTCCGAATACGATAGCTGATAAGACTGTGATTTTGACGACTCAAAATATTTAATTAGTAATTTCATACCATGAGCAGACACCAACTACATGGGAACAAAAGTCACATCACATTCATATACGATTTGTAAGAGTTCTCATTATTTCATAAGCACATGTTCACAATCTCTATCTAGAGTTCTGGTTAGAGGTCAGTTCCTTTTAACGGCCAATGTCCTTTGGCATAAATTCAGAGGCTAACTAGACTTACTCCCGTCGCTAGTTTATACAATAGCCTGTTGCACTAGACTTAACTATCCTGCTAGTTTTTCAATACACTTATTATGCTAGGCTTACGTCTACTGCTAGTCGTTTAATATCCGTTACACTAGGCTTACACTTGCCGCTAGCTGTACAATATCCATCTATACTAGTCTTACGCTATTGCTAGTAACATAATGTTCCTTTGGCATACCACGCCGGGCTAATCTGCCATAATTATGCAAACTGCGTTATTCATACGACGACTTACGTTTGGTTCAAGAAATACACTGCTCAAATGGCTTCCCAGCCACACAATTAAAAAAGTGGTTGTACCACACAATATCAGTGGCAATGGCCACACTTCTGAAACACACTGCCGTTCGGGTCAAAACCCACAAGTCGAATGACGTTGCAAAGACACACGCGTCATGCATAGAGATATGCATACTTGTCGTTACTATATTCAATTGCGATGTTCCACGGTGCAGCAATCCGAGTTGGCCAAACTCAAATGCTTGCACACATGCAACAATCATCGACATCGGTCGATGAGATATATCTCTATTCGTTTAAGGTGTTCCATGATACAGCCATTCGGATCGTCGACAAATCCAAATGTCTGTAAGCATGAAACAATCATCGACATCAGTCGCGGAGATATAATCATTTGAGGAATGCGCCATGCTGCAGACATGAAGCAATCCTCAACAATATTCAACAGCATATAAGTCTGATTGGAGACTGGTTGGCGTTTATAAGCACTCAGCAGGTTTCCTGTCACCAGCCGGCAACAGGAACATAGACCCTCTGCAACAAAAGGACACCCTGGCCTTTTATCTCTGATCATTTATTCTAACACTTAATTCCCTACGTGGGTATGGGGTCAGCCTCGCGTGCCTTACAAATGCACTCGCCCCGAATTGTACAGGACTCCCACCTGGTTGTGACCACACCTCAAGTCCTTATAGTAGATACGCCACTGTACGTTCACATACTTTTCCTCCATACAATAATGTGGAGTAACCACATTTCCTGTGATATGATCTTCTCTTCTTTTCTTTACACTTATATTTGCTTCAGGCATGTTTAAACAGTGTTCGTTGAACACAGAGGCTTGCTAAACTATTTTAATACAATAATATGTCAACATAATTATAACAACATACATCAGTCAGATACCGCTTAATGTGTGGACTCAACAATGTCTGCTTCCGACATGTCCTTCACTTTTTCCCCAATAGCAGTATCTAACTTTGTAGTTGGACCAAACATATTAAATTTCATAAAATATCCTTACCACAATCAAGAAATATATAAACAAATGACGCTGATTTTGTGAAGAAATGGCCTCAGCTTCCTCCGAATCGTACAGACTGTGACTTGATTCTTTATTTAAATTTATAATTAACACAGCTGTTTTTCAGCGTATCTGTATAAAAATATTAGTTCAACTGGCAATGAATAATCAAAGCCTTTTGCTAATATCTACCAGCCTAACCAATCGTAACGTTCTACTACTTGAATTCAAAAGCAGTTTGAATGAAAAACCCAAAACAATTTTGAATAACTGGTGGTCGATTGGCCCGTCTGCTGTAGTCATGCCAAATACAAAAGATATCACGTTTAGGATTACATTTCTCCAACTTTCCCCTTTCCCATTCATACTCTGTTCACCTCAAGCTAATTTGAATGTACCTCCCTGCCTCTTTTTCCAGCTCGCGTCCCCCTAACGTTACCAAAAAAACATGAGCAGGAACGCCAGTGTGTCTGGTTGTTTGTTCCTAGATATTAGTATTTCTTCAATAACTTCTCTAATACTGGGAATAAAGTACATTCTTACACAGCCAACTCCACGTCATACTACCATATAATTCTTATGGGGAACTTCATAATGGTTTACAATTTCCAATTTTTGTCATCGTCCATCGTCAAATAAAATTTTACACAAGTCCGCCATCTTTCCCTCCTTCATCGTCTTGCGAGCATGTATTTTTTCAAATAACTAACTTGTTTTAGTTACATCAGAAATGCTTCCACTAGGAGGAAATAAAACTGTCTGCGTGGTTAGAAGCCTTGGCTGGCTTTTCCGCAGTGTGAATATATGCGTTGCAGACTGTGTGCGAAGCGGGGGGTTAGACGGGGCGGGTTTAAGGTTTGCGTTACTATTTAGCATTGTATCGTGTAATATTACCAAAAAATGTAAGGATTACTACTGATTTTGCTACAAAGTTGACAGAAAGTGTTACTTCAGATAGCTATATTGCGGTGTACTTCCGCCAATAGTTAATTGTAAGGCTAGACTACAAAGTGTATACAGCAGATTGGGAGCTATTTAAGACAGACCCTGAGCTAGCAGCAGAACTATTAGAACCACTATTTGCACAAGTGTGGAAAACGGGGACAACACCATCAGAGTGGAACAAAGGAATAATTGTCAAATTGCCCAAAAAGGGAGATCTTGCACACTGCAATAATTGGAGAGGAATCACTCTTCTCTCAGTTCCCAGCAAAATACTAGGCAGGATAATTATACAGAGAATTTCAAAGGCAGTAGACTACAAACTGAGGAAAGAACAAGCAGGATTTAGAAAGAACAGAAGATGTGTAGACCATATATTCACTCTCAGGAACATTATAGAGCAGTGCTCAGAATGGCAAAGACAGCTTTACATAAATTTTGTTGATTTTGAAAAGGCTTTTGACAGCATACATAGGGACAGTTTATGGAAAATACTGAGGGCTTATGGAATTCCAAGCTGCATAGTGGCAATCATAAAAAGCCTCTATGCCAACTTTACGTGTAGTGTTGGGCAGAGCAACCTAACCTTCGAGGTGAAGACAGGAGTACGACAGGGATGCCCCTTATCAACCACTCTTTTTTTAACAGTCATAGACTGGGTGATGCGCCAGACAACAGAGGGCAGTCCAAGAGGAATAAGATGGACTACATTTTCTACATTGGAAGATCTGGAATATGCAGATGACATTGCACTGCTGGCACATTCACATCAACACATCCAGGAAAAAACGGATAGACTTAATAAATTTAGCCAGCAGGTGGGCTTGAACATCAATTTAAAGAAGTCTGAGGTCATGACGCTCAATGTGAGCAACCCTGAGCCCATATCAGTAAGGAATCAGCAATTGGTACAGACAGATACCTTCACATACCTAGGAAGCATAGTAACACCAGACGGTGGGGCAGGCAAAGACATCAACATCAGAATGAATAAGGCAAGAACAGCCTTCTTTAGCCTAAATAACATCTGGAAGTCCTCCCAATACAGCACAAGCACAAAATTAAGATTATACCAGAGTTGCGTGCTTTCTGTGCTTCTCTATGGTGCGGAATGCTGGAGAGTCACAGAGAAGGAAATGTCAAAATTGTCCTCTTTTTCACACAACATGCCTAAGAAAAATTCACCGCATCTTTTGGCCGAATACCATCACCAACCAAGATCTGCTTACTCGTAGCAAGCAAGAGGACATGCACACCATCATAGCTGGCAGACGCTGGAGCTGGGTTGGTCATGTCCTCAGAAGAGACCCCGATGCCATCACAAGAACAGCTATGCTTTGGACCCCTGAAGGAAAGCGAAAGAGAGGCCGACCAAAAACAACTTGGCGGAGGACTGTGGAGGCTGAGATGCAAAGAATGAACCAGAGTTGGGGCACTATACGAAGGATGGCCACCGACCGTGCAAAGTGGAATCAATTTGTTGTTGCCCTACAAGACGCCACTAGGCGTGATGGCCACTGACTGCTTTGACGGTCGGTGGTTAAGGATCGAAGAAGAAGAAGAAGACAGCAGATTGGGCAATAATTAACTATTAGTAGTGTTTCTTGAAAACGAAACTAAAGCGTGTCAGACTTTTTCCGTGAAATCGTTCTATAGGCTTAGCACTGTGCAAAAAGCAGCGCTGCTGGCTTCGAAGATGACAACCGTCAGACACATGCGGGCTAATGTATTTATTATCGTTTTATGCCTAAATCGTACTGAATTGAGCGTTTATTCTCGCATATTTTGCTACACAGACAATTATCTGAGGGGCGCTGGCTTGGTAAAAAGGTTGGGAAACACTGGCGCGGGGCCTACTATCCTTCTGTAGACAGGACTACCACTACCGCAATTTACTAGCTGCATTTGAAAGTAATTGGGTGTTAAATTATTAAGGTAAAATTTACTTAAAACAAAACAAAAAAACACGGAAGTTTTGTTCGGTCTTATGGTAGGTTATTTAAAAAAAAAAAAAAAAAAAAACGTGTATTTGAGAAACGAAATCAACGTAAACATAAAAATAGTTCCTTCTTTAAACACCGTAACAATCCAGTTTCAATTTTTTCTTCAACATTTTAATCTTTTTTTTTCAATACGTTTCTAGTTCGATTGGCAGAGTTGTTAGAGGGCTGGCCTAACACAGCAGAGGTACCGGGTTCGAACACGGTTGCGTCAAGCTTCAATCTACCCAGCTGTAAATGGGTACCTGACCCTGCTCTTGAGTTAGGGAAAGGCAAAGGTAACAAGGACGGGAGCTGATCGCCCTATCTTTCGATGCTGGACGTAGTGTTACGTGCAGTCTTTGATATCTTACAATATTATACATTGGTATACTTGTTATGTTCGCAAATATTTTGTAAACAAAATAGTGCTTAAGGAAAAGTCATTATTGAGTTACTTCCCTTGAAAGTTGTGTCGGCTTTTTCGATCGAACTCCGCGGATAAATCCAGTTTTCTGCGATTTATTCTTTGTTTGGGTAGTAATAGATTGTTCTTGCTTCAGAATATCTATGGCCTGAATTTATGTGTATTGTTTGTCTGAGTAGGACGAGTCTGTCTTATATCTGTATATCTTTACATATCTAAGTCGAACTATATGTTCTGTTGTCTCTAGGGAGGTCAAAGGCTATTCGGCGGATGTGTCGCTAGAGAGTGGTGTGATTTGGCTTCGTCCTGATAGGGACTGTATTTTCTATGTCGGCCTGTCGCCGGGGAAAAAAGTGATCTCAGTATTTGTGGGGAAAGTGATAGTCGTCTAGACCTATCGTGTATGCTTTACCCCAGTGTTTATTCGTATTGCCAAGGAATGGCAGTTTCATATTTCTTATACCAAGGTAATCAAAGATACTCTTATGAACTCTCGTACCAAGCCACCATTTTCGGTAGGTACGATTTGAATATCTAAGAGAATATATTTGACTCGATGAAAACGACTTCGATTCCTAGCAGCACTATATTCTGTAGAATGCAGTCAATTGTTCATGATCAAATCTACAGAGCAATGCAATGTTTTATGAATGACTAACTTTAGGACAGATTCATTATCTGTATCCAAACGTGAGTGACAGCTCACGAGTGAAGCCATCTTGGAACCAAACATGTAATGACTTTCAAGAAGAGAAAAGGGGATGCCCGTATTATCGCTTGTTTAGTCCAGAGATCACTGCTACACATGAGAACCCTTTATCAGCGGTTCAATATTATTATATGGAAAAAATATGTGCTGAACATTATGTGGGAGAATCGTCGCTAAACGAGATTAGGTTTAGAAGCCATCTGAAATATTGTTTATAAGCTGACGTGCTCAGTCAGTGAAGTCAGATGATATATATGTATGGGCGATACTGAGTGCTTGGCTACTGACAGTCCATTATACAATTATTCTACATGAGTGCCCATGTAACATTGCAAGACCATTTATCCACTGTACTATGATGTATTATGGCAACCTGTGATTTGTCACTATCTGTGCTGTCGAGTGTGTACGTCCAATTAAACTTTAGTAAAGGTACACAGTCGTTGGTGTCGATGACTTCCAGCCATACATGAGTGTGAGAAAAGAACATTTTTTTGTCAACACCACGAACCTTTATTATCATTCGCACATTATACACTCAATCCATGTCTACACACCACTGCGTAGGTCAAGTTGACATTCCATACACTACAGTGGAGCAAACAACACCATAGAGATCTTATCAACTGATGATGATGATGATGTCTGCTTCCATCCACTTATATCTATCTTTTGGTGGATATCATTAACGGGAATAAAAATATTCAACTTTATCAACTGGTGGACCAGCTTTCTGGGTTTGACCTCGCAGAAGTTCAGAAGTCAACTGATTACCGATACCAGACCGTTTCCTGTGGCTGATACGACACACTTGCAGTATTGGTTTGCTCTTTGTCAACACTTTGTCACGTGACCTGTCAAGTGAATGCAGTATGTAGGTCAGCGTTGTTGACATTTTTTACATTAGACATTACAGAGTTTCACAGAACAGTTGGATCAATTCTTGTCAATGTTAACAGGAAGACAGTATTTGTGAACTAAGAAGTCCTATTTTCATCGATGGATCTTCTTGTTTTCCATATATGAACTTTAATATTTAAGGCCAGAATGTTTAATTGAATAAAGTGGCAGTTTGTTTGTTTTCATAAAAATAACTTTGCCATTACTGTAAAACTGAGCCTATTTTGCAACACATACTATCATACACATAATTTATATATATTTATGTTTACATGTTATTTGTTTGTATAGTATGTTAGTTTCTATGTCAGCGGGTTGTGTTTAAGGTTGGGCGGTGTCCTCACAACAGAATATCCCACGTCATAGAGGGTCCGTTGTGGGCGTTTTCTATAGGTGCAATTTTCTTGATTGAAAATTTGCTGCGACAACTGTTGCTTTTGTGTTAGCTGTGAAGTCTGTAATTATTGTTATTTTTGTAATATTTCTTTGTTCTTTAGTTTTGTTTTGATTTGTTTGTAATTTGTTGGTCTAACCTTTTCTATCTTTCAGTTCTATTCACAATTTATATTCATATATTGTGACGTCATTTGTGTTGTTATTCTTTGCAGATTCAGTGATTATTTTCATTGATTTCCCTATTTTGATTTATTTTGATTTCTGCAAACGTTCTTGTATTGTCAGTCCTATTTGTACTTTATGTATTCTGTTGGTTGACATATGTTTTATATAGGTATATTTCATAAGACACAATTGCCTGTGCACTGCACTTGGATTATGGTATAAACCAGTACCTGATTATTATTACTATTATACAAGACCTTATTAAAGGCTTGTGACCCACAGATATTGGGATAGTATACTGATTAATCAAGTCATTGAGAACTTGTGGTATTATTATTGGTTCAGGTGATTAGTATTATTGTTAGACATCATGTCTACATTAGAATACTTCATTACACAAGGGAAAGCCCTTGATAAGACTGGTCAACAATTAGAACAATGGGCAGTTGCTCAATATGACAAAGCATTAGCTGCAGAAGAGAGAAGAGCTATGGCAGAAGAGAAAAGATTAGCTGCAGAAGAAAGAAAAGCTATGGCGGAAGAGAAAAGATTAGAAAGAGAAGCTGAGGCTGCTGCTGAACAAAAGAAATTGCAGATGCAGGTGGAGGAAAGGAGATTTGAAGCTGAACAAAAAAGATTAGACAGGGAAGCTGAACAAAAAAGATTAGACAGGGAAGCTGAACAAAAAAGATTAGACAGGGAAGCTGAACAAAAAAGATTAGACAGGGAAGCAGAACAAAAAAGATTAGACAGGGAAGCTGAACAAAAAAGATTAGACAGTGAAGCTGAACAAAAAAAGATTAGACAGGTAAAGACAACAAAAGAAAGATTGCCTGACAGGGAAGCTGTTAAAAAAATTAGAACTGAGGAAGATGCTGAAGAGAAAAAGCAAAGTTAGAGAACATGAATTTGCAGTTGGAGACATAAATTTGTTCCGAAGGAAGTATGTACTGTAAAAAGCATCAGGGAATCATGAATCATAAATGAGTGTAGACAGGTAAATCCAGTGTTATTAAAAAAGGTAAGGTTCTCCCCAATTCTAAAGGTTACAAGTGCTTGAAGGTTCCACCGTTCAAATGTCAGTAAGCCAGTGACGATATTACATTCTGGCTGGATAGATTGAGGTCGTTCTTGTACGTGTACAACACATAATGTGGATAAAATCACAAACGCGTAAAATCAGTTATAAAGAAAAACTTGAAAGGTTGACATTTTAAACTTTGACTAGAAATGCCATTGTAGGAGAAGCAGATTAAGGTAAATATCAATGTATTTGGAGTCAATGAGGCGTGGAATTGCTGCAATAATCAGAAGAAAACGTGAATCTCGATAGGAACACGTAGTATGGAAAGCAGGCCATATATGATGTACAGTTGGGCGTTTTGATAAAAAAAAATGCGGGTGACGCCTTAGCCCTAATGTGAGGTAGTTGGAAGGCATCAGCACTCCTTTGATTTTTACCGATTTGACTGCGTGCCTGAGCAGCGGTCTGTTAGAATTGGTCTCAAACCAATTCCGATGAATCCTCACTGCAAAAGGCTGCCGTTCTCCACAACGTCCACAAGTAGACTGATCCGTTGTGATTGTGTACCGTTGAGCTTTCCCAAAACAGAAAAAACGAAATTGACCTCACCACCCCGAAGACTTATGGATTTGTAATGACTCTCAGCAGAGATCAAAGATTACAGTCACAAAGTCAAGGTGAACAACCTTTCCTTGAATTATATTCCACATGAGCGTAAAAACCTAAATCCATCTAAAAGAAATGGAAGAATATTGTGTTCCCAAAATTGACACTCACTGCACACCCCGACGTTGGACTTGTTTGGCACACAGACTAAGAAACCGGAGTCTGTGTGACATGCCAGTTGCTACCTGGCCGAGCCAAACACCATACCCCCAATTATTCACACAGATTATAGTTCAAGGGACCTCAAAAAACAGATTTTAGATAAAATAAAAGGGTAACCATAATAGTTAACCAAAACCAAGGTAAACCAATCATTTTCAGGTGGTTTGTACAACAAAGAACTATGGAGTAGACCGATATGCTTATAGCTCTCGACACAGGGGTGGTCATAATTATAGGAATTTCCGTAGAGGAAGTAATTATAGAAACTATCAGGGTTATCCGTCTTGGAGTCAACAAGATCATAATTACAGAGATACTCATTATAATGAATATGATAATGGTAACCAAGGGAACTATGACTCAAACCCAAATAGGGGTTACAATAGAGGTAACAATAACTACAGAGGTGATAATAACCGAGGTAGATCTCAATATACAAAAGACATAAACCACATTTTCATTGCCAGACAGCAAACCTCTGCTGCACAACAAAGAGTCCCAATGAAAGCCTATAAAACAGAGTAAGATAAGATAATAAGTAGAGATGGATTAGCAATATATAAGTGGCATGGTGCCCCAGCCGCTTTTTGATTTTTTTGTGAAGTATTGTGGAGAGCCATCTCACATCTACAGTGCCCCCAGCCAATGCAAAACGGATAGTATTTGAGGCCAACCATTCAGTGTCTACTTGTAAGATAGCTTGGCCTATCTCCACCTCTTTCCTCTACTCAGTTCGTCTACCCCCATTTGGGACATCAGTCGCTTTTTTTAATCATTGAAATGGGTGGTAAATTTCCTGAGGGGAGTTGAAGCCTCTTGTGACTTAGCCTCACATAATGGGTTTCCTTATGTCCTGAATTTTTTTGTCAAAGAAGCCGTTAGTGGCCTAATCTATATTTTATTTTCCTTGATTCCGCAGATCGCGCAAGAAGGAAGAGATATTGGCGCATACCTAGAAGAATAGTATATCCCTCGCGGTTCACGCAACTTTCGCACATACTTGCTATGGGGGGGCAGGATGACTCTTATCTAGACCTCTGTTCCACTTACTTAGACTCCACTTCTTAATCCAAACTTTTTCCCATCATCCGTGCTCACTGGACAAGGAGTCAATTAATCCTCCCTTTAAATCAAATAGTGTAAACATTTCATCGAGTCTCCTTAGAGTTGAATTACTCTACTTGCTAGTAACAGGATTGCATACTTCTGGTCCTTTCTATTAACAGAAGTTACAATATCACATGTTCTATCGCTCCTCATCCTTCTTTTCCAGGGCAGACTGAAACAGGGGGGATGACGGTGATACTTTCCTCACCTTTTTCATCATGCCTGTAGTCGCACTGATCCAAAAGAAAGTCCTCTTCGTCCGCATGCAGTCCGCGCAATGCCAAAAATTCAATGCCAACTGTTCTTACATAAAAGTGCCAAAACAACATCCAGTAGTGGATCTGCAGAACGCTGTTCCTGGATCACTAGAGCTGTTCAGGCAGCTCCAAGAAAGGATCCTCAACACTTCAAACCGTACTTGAATGTAATAAAGAAATGTGTAAAACCAAGAAAAAATGCCCTATTGGTAATTTCTCTCTGTTGACTTCTCCCGTTTTAGAGCGCAAATAAAACTCGCAAGGCATATGATTCCCACTCTGAAGAAAATTCCATGTCAATCCTTGACCTCATCTCTTTTCTTTGCAAGATAATGATACCGAAAAAGGATAGACCCCAAGTTATCGTAAATTTCCGACGTTGAATGGGAATTTGGCGTACATTGTACAATTTAACGCTGTAGTTCACCTAAACGACCCAAGCTCAGCTCATTCTCAAGGATCCTGGTACCCAACTAAGCAATTTGAAAGTAAAAAATTTGCAGGCACGCAAATCAGTTGGGAATGGGGGTCTGGACTGGGGGGGGGGCGACATCGGGTATTGGGATTTTTTTTGGCCAAGGATATGGGTATAGAGGGACGACTGAAGGTAGAATTCTTCAATTCTTGCAACTAAAGGAATCCATAAACCGTACAAAGACACAAGGGAGTCAAAGAAAATGGCAGCTATTCTTTGTACGTGGTGCCATTGGTTCAACCGAGGGACACGGGTTACAGGCAAGGGGTCGATTCTTCAGAATCATTACTCAGGGGTTAAATCCACGGGTGGGGTCCAACCCAAAGGGGCAAGACACCCATTGATTCAGAGTTCCATGGGGCAAGTAATGTTTTGCAGCAATGCTGCACGCTCAGAGTGGTAAGAGTGTTGCTTCAGACAGTAACAGTCATCAGGGATTTTTTCCCGTCAACTAAGTCATAGAACTAGAGCTCAGTCAGAGCATCAGGACCTTGCGGCTTCCTGAACGAGTTTTGGCCATTGGTAAACAAGGACATATCGGATTTATTGTCGATCTTCGGGGCGATTCGTAAAAGTTCGGTAATCGGGTCCTGAGGGATTCGTCGGCGTGGTAAACGGGTTTTCTCGAAAGGTCGGTACGGTTTCCTATGCTGTGTATTCCTAAATCGTTCGGATCGTGCAGCAAACAAACATGCGGCAGTCAATGCACTTTCGTTCGGGGAGGGGTGCGCTACGGGAGCTGCATTCAGGTTTCACGGTAAATTCGGATACCATCAGGCGGTACGGATTCGGAACATTCCTTATTTCGTCCATAATTTCGGGTCAGGAGATCGCCGTTTCCATTATTTTTCAGATATCGGCCATAGGTTGTAATTGGGGACCATCAAGGAACTAGTCACATTTCGGATTTCTGACTCCGGTCTGTGGCGGTCAATTCGGTGGTGTTGACGTGGGTTTGGCTGCATTGCACACGGTTATTGGCCACGTTTCCAAATACAGGCCGTAGATTCCTAATTAGTACCTCTTAGAAGGATCAAGAGCTTACTATAGGACCATAGTTTATCTTGACGTGTGTTGATATGTGCACTACAACACTTACTGCCAGGAGGCTAATTCCTCTGAATGCTCTACCAACTTCAGCAGATGATTCAGATTTTTTTCTTTTCCATATATTTTCTTGATCGTCTGGGGTCTGTGGGGTTTCCCCGGAGAGATAATTGTCAGACCATGGGCAGCAAACAAACCACCAAACTAATATCAGATTACCATGTCTCAAGTAAAGTAAAAAAGTCCAAAACTCCTTGGCAGACCAGACTAAGATCTTTTAAGTAGTAATCCTAAACCTAAATCCAATCAGAGTTCCATCTATAAATCGTTACAATGGTCCGTAAAACAAAACCCGAAAACTAGCCCCCTTTTAAATCATAAGCCAGACACAGCAGACTTTTTAAAAAAACTTTAACTTCTAGGAAGAATTAAAACTGATAGGACCATGAGATCCCCCCCTCCAAAGAACTGGGAAACAGTAACAGTTTTTTATTATTTTACACATGCGCCCTTTTCCCTTTCCCCCCGCCTTACAGAGAGAGTAAACCCCCAGATGAAAAAAACATAAATAAACCGGTTGATTTTTATTCCCTCACCATAGAACGCTCGTCCCATTTAGGACCGCGTGAAACTCCTCGTATCCCGCGTGGCCTACTATTTGCGCCGCCAAGACGGGGGACTCAACACAACACTGGCCCTCATTTAATCCACGTCAATGCCATCTTATCAATATAATCGATCCATCCAAATAAACAGACCTAATCAGACAAAAATACATATGTTCATCGACCTGAAAACCTAACAGGAAAAAATCCCCATAAAAAAAAAAATACGAAAATAAAACAATGTTATTAATCTTATCCATTATAAAATTAAAAATTGATCTATAGCCCAAAAAAAAATTTAAAATGCGTTAGCCATGCAAATTAATCGAAGCATGCAACTTTTTCCCCTTCTTCCTTCCCTGAAATTTGCCCCTGAAACAGAAGGTCAAGTCAATATTGCCAATAAGAAATATGCTTTACGACAA